>JAPYZS010001351.1:0-16835 GCA_030522925.1 Trissolcus japonicus | reverse complement strand
TAATCGTATTACACACTACACAATACTCATCATTTTCGTAATTAAATGATTATTAGATCAATTTTGTGAAATTGACTTTGTTTTTAGTTTTAATACTTTCAATGTTTTTCAATAAAATATGGATGAGTTTTGATTTGTTTGAAAACCCGTTATTGAAATAAAGTTTTCTACAACCTGAAAACAAAATTTAGGATCATTACTAATGCTTTTTTATTAAACGGTCAATAAATTTATGAAGGTTAAAAAAACATCTTTTGGGATTCTTTTAGCAACTTTTTGAACAAATTTGTATAAAAAAAAACCTTAAAAAGCTGTTTTGAAAATATGTTTTCATATTTTTGTGAATAAATTTGTAAAAAGCTGTTTTGAAAATATGTTTTCATATTTTTGTGAATAAATTTGGAACAAAAAGTTAATCGATTTGACTCAAGTGGAATAATTGCACTCCCGAGGCTTCAAACTATCGATTTCATTATTTGATGTTTTTTTGTAAGCTTCAGAACAGGTTCTGGATCTGTCAGACCCATATGGTGTAATCCGGTAAATTTCAAGGTCTGGTGTATTGAGGGTTAAAATTTGCACAAAAAGTTGCATCACTAACAAATTGTGCAGCTTATGATTAAATTAGAGACTCATTGAATTGCTGTTCTCGTTAGTCGTTGAACTTGCATAAAACTTGAGGTTGACTGCTGTCCCGGGTCGTATAATTTCTTGGACTGAATGCAAAGTGAATTTACGAAATTAGAATAATTACAGAGAGCTGAGGAAAAAGGTATCTTTTTGTAAGAAGTCTTTTTCAAGGAATATATAGATAGTGGAGGTAAATTTGCCTTCTTGGCACCCCGAGGCGATACAGGAGTTCTGGTACTGTGCCCTGGTAGACATACCCCTTGCGCGCAACCCTCCGCAAGAGGGTAGTAGGGTGGACGAGGTAGAATGTGCGGGTAAGTGGAGAGCAGCAGCGTGCTGCCCGCACCAGGCGCCCCTTCGCATATTTCACCGAGAATTTACGAGCCTCGATACGACAGGGAAATTGCAAGAATGGCGGAGTAATCTATCTCTCCTTGCCTCCACGGGCTCTCTTCTTTTCCCAGTTCCCTTTCTCGGGCTACTCCCACGTATAGCCAACCGAAGAAAAGTTCGTTCCATCTCCCTCAGAGATAAAGGAATTTGTCCTTATGTCTTGGCCTAATTGTCCCTTCTGGGTAGGCAATGATCCATAGCCCTAAACCTACTTTTATTCACCGGGCTCATCGCCTATGCATCCCATTTCTTCGCGAATCCAATTTTACTCCTCCGAGAAAAGCTTTTCTCGCATGAGGAAAAAAAATAGTTCATAAATCGTTCGGACTTTTCCGCGCCGTGATATATTACATCGGACGAACCAATAATTCATCAAGAAATATTGACAATCAAATTTTCTTTGAAAATAGTGCGCGGTCGCGGCGTCAACAGCCGCGGCATGAGCGCGCGTCTGCGATTGGGCACATCTGCTCGCGATAGCCGACAGGTCAAGCATGTATTTTTGGATGACTCCGTGCTGATTTATGCACAAATATAATAAACATTGCATCGCCCTTTAATTCTCGTTTGCGGCTTTTCGCTCATGTAATGAACACACCGAGATCATTGCGCGGAGTCTCGTGAGACTCGTAGAAATGCGTATACCGATGAAATGAAAACGTTAGCAATGGCCGACACACATCGTATGCATTTAAAAATGCGCCGCAACCATGTGCCCGTCGACCTCTTTTTATCTCTTGCACATCCTCGCTCCCAAGGCGCGGTCGCAATTAAATCGTGAAACAACGATCGAGGGTGCTTACGCCCAACCTCGAGCTCAACCTTTTGAGGGTTCACAGCTGTCGTTCTAACGCATTTGCTACATCACCGGGTCCTAAATACATTTTCGTTCTTAGCCATATCGTACATGCTAAACATTTTGATTGGTTCATTTCGTAGTCCGCGTTTGTATTACATTCGACAAACCATAAATTCAATGAATTGCAACACCGAAAATTGGAATGAATGATTGTTTCCAAACTTTTCTTTTGCTTAAAAAGTTTCTGCTGGATCTTGCAAATTCATCTCTTTAATCGAAAGATCGAAGTGATACTTCGTGGCAAATATCAACCTTGAAACAAAAAACGTTACTATGATAATTGAACTGATCAACTGAAAACAAAGTAATCACGCTTAAAGTTCCATTTATCATGGAAGCTTATCTAGGGTTCTGATCGTTTAATTTATGACTTCGAATCCTCTAGATAAAAACCACTAATCACGTCCTGACCTAAAAATTTGTCAGCTATTTTATCTTGCACCTAGGGCGAGTTTAATTACTTCCGCGTGTCATTAAATATAGATTTGATGGAATCGAATTGCATCTTGACACTTGGGCAGGTCGTACCAAAAGTAGAAAGAAGTAGTTGAAACAAAAGTTGGAATTCCAAGCTCTCCAAAGGTGGTTGAGAATGAAAGAATATAGTGGATCTAAGTGGTTGTCTGATACAGAGTAGGGGTGGCAACCGGTCGGGTTGGACGAGGATGCGAGATCGTGTGGTAAGGGTAGCGTCGGTGGGAGGGGTCAGGCAAGGGCGAGGATAGATGGAAGAGGGCTTCTATATCTCCGACAGACTGCCACTGCTGCAATTCGACGCGATATATTTAATTTGGTAGGAGAAGGAACGCAGGAGTCGAAAAGTGCGCCGGAAAGAGACATAATTCGTCGTTTAATCTAGCCGCGATTCTATCAGCGAGGAATTTATCATTCGATAAATTGCGCCACTATATCAAGTACACATCCTCTCACTGCGTCAATATCGAAACTGGAGGCTTCACTTCCGAATACGCGCCGCGCAGAGAGAGAGAAAGAGAGAGAGCACTTGGTTACCTCCGGGTATGTCGGGCTGTTCTGGAATTCAGGGGCTGACTAATTAGAGGAAAGACACAATGAGATTGCGTTTTGATGCATTCCTGGTTCGCCCGCTCTGATTTGAATGGCATCGCAAAAACAATTGGATGAGGCCAGCCAGATAAGCAAATTGTTTGGCAGCTTTCTTTTTTTAACGAACGGCGCATTAAATCGGCTTACATCATTATGATTTATGTACACAGACGAGAGACAATGCAACGTTAATTAGCGTGACTGTATGACTGACGACTTAATGCGATCAATAAAGATCATTATTTTCGTGAGCGTCAAATAAATCAGCGGCATCTTTCGTCATGGCAATCTTGATTCAATAAAAGCCAATCTGCTTCGTGTTTCAACTAATAAAAATAAACGGTTTGGAAGAGAATCAAAGCGCGCTGAGATTTTGGCGAAAGACAGCCGGAGCTCTGGCTCGAGCACAGGTGGGTAATTGCAGGTTTATGATTCGTAACCTCCCCCATCGCTCGGGGCTATTTCTGCACAATTCTCACCCCCTTCCCCTTTTGCTCTTAACTTAATGTTATTTCCTTCACTCCATTAAAAGCCACGCCATTCGGCTCGTTTCACTTCCCACAATGCGGTTAAGTCTTGCGGCCGGCACACTCGCGTTTAATTTTCTCCCTCTTATAAGTGCCGAATAATCCTGGGTACATTACGTTCTTCTGATCCTGCTCAACCACGTCTAACATATTTCTGCGCGTATCCACTTTATCCTGAAGCGTGCGCCAAATTCATTAAGTCGCGCGCGCGAAATTCTGTCGCGTTTCTTCTGTTCCAATGGACTTTGTAATTGCCGCGACGCGAATAAAAAAAAACATCCAAGATAATAGCAGCTTTCCATCAAAAGAAAAATTGAATGGGATTTTTGCTGAGTGTGCACGCTCACCTTTTTTTTTATCATCACTTGCTTTCATTAAACCTGTTACATTTTATCTCCGTAGGATATTTTGCTCGTTTAACGACTTGATCATTGACCTAAATACCAGCCAAGTACATCCTTTTACTATCCCCCCGGTGTATTGCTGCAATTTCAGCAAAGCGATGACAGTTATAGATCTTGCATTGTCACATCGCACATCTGGGATGACACCGTACATCAACTACCGCGCGCATACCCTACTTTCTCGCGTTCCCTCTTTCAACCGTCCTTGTCTCTGCCACCTTTGTTTGACTAATTGTTCTGCAATTTTTTTTTACCAATAATATACAAAATTAAAAAATTTTATTATTTCATCCAAACAAGCAGTACATATTTGCATCATCAATAAAGTTTTCATCTAATCCCAAACGTTCGAACATGCATGTCAGCGAAGAAAAGTCGAACTTTGAGAAAATATGCAGCGGTTCACACGATACGCAGATCGAGTTTTGAAAATGATTTTCGTAATTGGGGAGACATTTTTACATGGCGGGTCGTAAATAACGGGTCAAACTCGATTAAAATTCTTCGATCGAGTATTTCACAACAAAAAGTATCCTTTTTCTATAATCACAAGAAAGACAAATGATTCTTGCAATAATGTTTACTACAAGCATCGTTCAGAATCGATTTTTTTTTCGTGTATATATGTATATATCTCGATACCACGCGAGATTGCGATAAAACGAACTAGCTATGCTGCTCACGGCAAAGGCACGGCTGACACTGAGTGACGAATGGTGCGTAAGCCTCTCCAACTATGATTGCTTAATTCACATGCGGCCAGTCAAAGCCGACCGGTCGTTCGTCGCTTATCAAGATCTATTGCGACGGAATAACAACTAACGATAAGTCGAATAAGAGCACACGTATAATAACTGCGCCGCCTGTGCGTGAAGGGTTCGCTTCTTCAAAAATGAAACGCGATATAATTCGTCTCTAAATAAATAGGACGCAATAAATTAGTCCTCGACAAGAGGCTTTTCAACGCGTTTGCGAGCGCCCGCGCTATATATAATCGTGTATTTAATTCTAAATAAAGAAAAATCAGACGAATTTTTTAGCTCGCTGAACTGCCAATAATTCAACGACAAATACATCACCATTAGAAAAATAAACGCGGACACGAGCACTGACATCTGCACGGCAGATGGCAGTCGTGCGATTTTTGTCATAGAACGAAAATGACGAGAAAACGCAAAACAGAACGAGCATTCGGGATGAATGCGAGAAATCGCCAGACGCTTTGTAAACACGCGAGTGTTATTTTGCGACGCGTGGGACAACATTTCTTAATTTTTTTTCTTAAATCGTCGACGCGATGACAGCTTTAGTGAGGAAACAATGAAAAATTGAATTTTCCACTCGCTACGTCTCAAGATTCTATATGCAAATCATTCGAACAATTTTGAATTTATAGAAACAAAAAATGGTAATTTAAAAGATGCAAATGACATCACGGGTCATACGATTTCTAATACGAGTGTACACAGTGGTGCATGAATAAACAGTTTATTTTACCTAATCTGATGTGAAAGAGTTGATGCAGGCATTTTATAACATGAACAAACGTGCGAAACAAACGTCTTTCACAATGATGGATCTTTGTCATTTTGTAACCGCGTGTTGTATTATCTGCCTTATAATGCACTCGCAGTTTTCTAATATCTTATATATAAGATCCGTCGAGATTTCTCAGCCACAAAAGTCGCACGTCGCCATGCGAAATTGAATGGCGATGAATTTTTCGGATCGATTCATAAGCCATTGGCATTTTCATTTTAATATCAGCCGAACGGTTTGTGCATGGGTTGCCAACTCAAAAATCGTTTGTTGATATTCATGCTCATGCTCAAGCCTCCACCCTTGCATAAGTTGTCCATTCGTCATCCGACACATTCATTTATACAAATGCTATTAATTTCGGCAAAGGAACTCACTGGCCCGTAAAAAGCCTTCTTGTCAGAGTTTAAAAAAAATGTCCGGGACACGAATGCCTACACTTATTGCCATGCACCCTGGGGGCCATTGTACGAGTTTTACGAAACCTAGGCAGCCACCATGTAACCCTAACAGGGAGGGAGCAGGCGTTGAAACACGGGGGGTAAGCTCCACCCTAAATGCGAGATACACCGAAGACGAGAGAGCCGACAAATGAAAAGCCAATTATTGGAGTTGCGTGTATGCATCAAGCTCCTATTTTGGCACTATAAATTTGATTTTGGGACTGGTTGGAAAATAGAGCGCGTGTTCTTGTAATCGATGACTATCCCCAGTGAAGGTCGTCAGGTGGATGTAGATTTATATGTATCGCCAACAAACTTCCCACTGGCTTTCGGATTATACAGGTACGGTATTTCGTGCGAGAATGTTGATCGTCCACTTTTTATCCCGATCATATTCGCTGGGAAAATGTTTTATTTTAGGGTTCAAGTAACACTCTTTCTTACAAAGGATTATTTGATTAAGATATATCTCTATCAAAGATTACATTAGACTGGATGAATAATGTTCAGTATTTTTGAATGATTTTTATTTTACCTTTTTTCGTTTGTTTAAATTATTTGATACTATTTACTTGACAGTGCAAAAATTAAAAGTGTTCTGATTATTAAGAACAGTTGATAAAACAATGTTCTTTCATTCGATTAATTCAACTTGAAATTCTGAGAAAAAAACGTCACGTTCTAAACGGCATTTAATTAATTGAGTTCATTAGGATCCTCAGATAAATCAAAAGGAGAATGTTCGTCACATTTTACTCTAATGAGGGACAATTTATAACAGTTTTTCTGGTCGAAAATCAAAATAGAGGAAATTAAAATAGGGTGATAATTCTTTTTTCCTAATACGGACATAAAAACATAATTATCAAATTTAATTAAAAGTAAATAATTACTTTTTTCAATGTTTCTTCCTCATGCATTTGAAATAACATGTAAAAAAAAGACATTCTTTCTTTCATGAAAATATTTTCCCGAAAAAAAAGTAGCTACTACATTCAGTTACAACGGTACAACAATCAGCCCGTGAAAAATGCAATTGAAAGCGTCGACCCTTAAAGAACAATTACGGCGAAACGAAAAAAAATCGCAATCCACAATTACTATAAATCAAACAAAAAGTTCATTGAATTGAAAACCACGATTGTTATGATAATGAAGGATAATTTTTATGAAGCACTCCTGGCCGTGCATAATTGAGTCTGAAGTCTACGGGGCGTCATTTTTTTAAAGGCACTCAAAGAGTCCAAAGCGCGTCAGATTGGCAAGCAACAGCAGCAGGATTTAGGTGTTTGGCCCCACCCCGCTGCCGTAATCCTAACCCTGGTCTAGGCCGTCCCCCTTCGACTGTTCGAACCCCATCGTATTCGTGTCGGGGACAGCCAGGTCCACAGTCGAACCGGCTCTGCCATACTAAATCAGACGTTTGCGGGCGGTCCTTCTGATCTATCCTACGAGCTGCTAGAGGATATCGCTTGGAAAATAACTCTCGTGAAGATCAAAAGTTTGTGTCGCACATCTAGGCCCTCGTATCGCTCATGGCTCATAAACGCCTCGTTACTTAGCGCACGGCACGCGCCCTCGCGATTTATACGCACAGTCTATCCTGTGCGACCTAGTTAGTTTTTTTTCTTAAGTTACTTATATTTTGTGACACTACCAAAAGTGTTGGATCTTATTACAAGGATGACATTATGACCAAAAACAAACTCATCACGCAATTGAAGGTAAATTGTATTTTTTTTTTTCAGGAAAATATTTGAATTGCAAAATGTACGTTAGACAAGATTCCGAACGATGATAACCACAAACGGAGATAATAATGCAATATTTTCATCTTCAATTTCACTCGCAAATGAATCTAGTTGATTATTATGTATTTTTTATAACTAAAAAATCTTAACAATATTTTTTTTTAATTTTGTTAATCAGTAAAAAAAAATCAAAATTACGAATATACTGCACAGTCGGGGAATGAAAATAAATAATCACAGTGTCCAAATCGGTGAGAATGGTCGAGTGCATTATGAGCTCGATATGTGTCCTGCATTACGTCGTTGATGAATGTTTTCGACGTCGATCGATCTCTCTCACACGAACTGCTAATTGTGCGGCGTCATAACTCTCCACCCTCATTCACCCTTTTACGTATCGATGTTGCCGAAGCTTGCGCTGGTATGCGCGGATTTCTGCACATGTAAGCCTTCACATGCGAAAAGCACGTGACTAAACCAACCGGAATGAACTGAGGGCGGTCCGAATGCATTACGCTACCAATGTTTACAGCTGAGCTCTTTCGAATCGGACCTGATTAGCGATGAACTTGTTTCAGCCCATCACTTAATTTTTAAAACACTAATTCCAAACATTTCCTGACCCATCCAATGTTTTTTTCTCTCCAACCTGTGAAAATTAAAAATTGAACTGTTGATTACGAAAATATGTACATAATATACTCCGAAAAATTAAAAATAAATTAGAAAAATCTTTTTGTATTTTCTTTTATTTGTTTTATTTTTTCTGAAACTCGAGCCGTTCCGGAACAGCCCAAATGTTCCAATAAAAAACGTCCATAAACCAACATACGTTTCGATTTAAAATTTTTCCCCAAAATAAAATTTACGACTCTGGAAATTCACGGTTTTTATTCAAAAAAAAAAAAAAAAACGAAAAAAAAAGTTGTTCACTTCATTGTTGAAAGCTTAAGAATGTAACTGGACACCACATGTTGAAGTTTCCTAGCTATTGTATAGCTAGCCAAAACTTTCGAGAAGATTTTATTATATAGTTTTTTGAGATACTTTTAGTGGCAGGAGATAGAGGACGGGGGTTGGAAGAATAGTTTGTTGGCGCTGTTGAGAAGAGTAGCTTCGAACCCCGTTGCTTCTTGTTCCGGTGGGAGTTGTCGCACCTCCGCAGCTGGCGCCCGCGAAACCATCGTAGATAGGAAAAAGAGAGGGCCGGAGACGAAACGAAGGCAACGCGAATAATAAAAATCGCCTTCATAACTCACGCCGACAGCTCCGGGGGATGGGGCTCTGAGCTTCTTATCTTCACGCGGGGGTGACATTAGCGCTGCTGCGGCAATTCCCTTAGCTACTTAAAGCGCCTCCGCCTGTGTCGCCATCTATACCAAAAAGTTACCCACACGAGTCGTGCGATACATCGGAGAAATAAGCGCGACCCGTAAATCACCGGCTATCTTGCAATTATATCGATAAAGGAGACTATCCGGTATCGACAGCAAGACGCGCGATATCTCCATCTTCCAAGTTGGCTTTATAATGCCTCTCGGTTCGGGTACGTTACTTCATTCAAGACACAAGAGAAATAGGCGCTATTAATTATCGCTCATTTGCAAATGTCACCCGGGCTGATCTAACAGACAGTTTATGCGCGACTCGTTCGAGCTCTAGATTCTTCGCGAAGATCGAAAATAGGTTGCGATTTGACATTTCACTTTTAATTGTTCTAAATGTCACGTTCAGTTATGGACATTGTTGCACAGTCAATGCCATTCTGTCTCCGTCGGTCGCGCACTTTTTTTTCTTTTGCTTTTTCCAAAAGAGCCTCCAGTGCTATTTTTGTCTTTAAGAATTATATTCAGCGAAAAGGATGTTAAAGAGGTTAAAAGTGAATTTACAACGACTCTCAAGTTATTTATTAAACTCGCGATTTGTTGTACTTTTTTTGTCGTCATTCCCCGCGCTGCTTGCGCAATAAATCATCTAGGCTTCATCATAAATTGTTCGCGTAAAAAATTTCAAAATCATGCGAGCTAAAATAAAATTGTGCTCCAGTTTTACGATGAACTTTGCTTCGTATTGTGTTGCGCCACATCATTGAAATGTGACCGCGACTTTAAATTCAGAGAACTGACCACGGGACGCTGGACTTTTGAAAAAAAACACCGGCAATAAGCCACTGGTCTAAAAGACGTTTCCTGTTTCGTTTTAAAAACACTCTTTTTACGCCAACTTCAACTTTTACAGCGCTCTTCCCGCGGAAACAAATGCGTCATAACAAGACCGGCGTTCACAAAATAATTTCACGTCAACAGTCACAAAGTCGGAAATATTGTCTGGAAGGAATAAAAAAGAATGAAATAAAATCAAGTTTCACTCTCACACCTGCTATAAGAATTATTGTCCGCTCCTGTTCGAACTTTTTTACGACGGACACTACATCAAGTGTTAAATCTATTATATGTATACATTTGTACCGTCATTTGACACTAACTATAGTGTCCTTGACCAAATAGCTGACTTTATCACGTCGCAGGATGAACGTTTATAGGTATGTATTCTCCGATTGATGTATCGCACTGAACTATTTGCAATTCAAGTGAGGAATTGAATAGTTATTCCAAGTTGATGTATATTTTTGTCATTGTTCAAGAAAACTTTTATTTCATCACTTATGTTAATAAACTCTGGCCGGTGTTTTTTTTATAGAAAAATATGAATTCAGCATAAGTCTAAATATAATTAAAAGTCAAGAACTGCGATCTTGACTTTAAACAGTAATTTATTCAAACAATTTGAATTGCAAATTTTGCAGTGTTATATATTCAAAAAAATTGCAAAATTGAGCCCCGGAATATCGTTGATTACAAGTTTTATGATAATTGAGTTAAAATTGTTCATCAAAATGACTGAGAAAGTTTATTTTTAGAAAAAAAATTGTCGCGCCAGAAAATATCGGCGATGTACGATACAAACATTCATGGTAAGCTTCGAGCGCAGGCCGACGGGCAACATTTTTCGTCTCGTCGCGCATTGTTCCTCGGCCAATCCATCCCTCTTCCTATGGCTCTCAGGAAGACTCTGCTTATAACAAGTCCGACGGCCGCAGCGCTTGTGCCTTTATTTTTTTACAGCCGAAAAACGCCAGACTTGAATTTATGGCTGCACAGTTGACCGACTGCGGTCTTTTCCCTATAGTTCCATGTACTCATTGACCTTCAGACGCGAGACAACAGTGAAGCTGTTATCTGACTCGCCAATCCTTTGGATTTGTCCTTGCGTGCGCATCTGACTATTTTGTTTTATTTGCTCGTCCTTGTTTTTTTCTTTTTTTTTTTTTTAATTTGAAATCTATTTCTCTTGGCACCTTGTACGGAATTTCACCCATCAAGATTTTTTGTAGTCTTCTTACCTGTCCCAACAATGAGCTATTGTTCACATATCTAACGGTATTTCATTCACTGACTTTTCAATGCTGGTCATTTGCGTGTCTTATACTAATCTGAGTCTCTTTAAACAATTTAAAATCAGCCAATTCTGTCTAAATTCTCAGCCCCATAAATATATTTTTATCAGGAGTCTTATGAGTATTTTTTATCCTGTAAACGACAGTGAAATTTTGTTTCTTGTTAATTCAAGATTTTTTGAATTTGCCCGACCTGGAAAAAATTTATTCATGTAAATATCAAATGATAAAAACAATATTGGATTTAAATGTTGTTCCCTGACTACTTTGCACGATTTAAACATATATTCATCACAATTCGATTGTGTCAATGGCAACCCGACAGCTGGTTATATTCTTCAGCTTGTCAATCACGATTTAATATATAGATAACCTGCAAAACACCGCATGTATATCATACGTTTCGCTCATCGCTTCGTTGCACATGCTATACATACTGGGACACTGCGATGTTCCAGTGTCCAAACAATGCCCGTTACGTATACTTGAATTTCCTCTGAGTTCATTTTTGTATTCTCCCAGTTTTTTTTTTTTTTTCAAAAACAATGAAATGAAACTTTTAAAAGCTATAGTTTCTTGTAATACCCCAGATTGAAACTGCTCTTTGATCACGGTGAAAATATCTGTGTCTTGGCAAATAAAATTGTCATGAAATCAGCTGAAATAACAAAGCCGATATAAGTCGGACACTAATCTGAGAAATAAATTGGGAGATCCTTTTATAGGGAAAACAAGTCTAGCGACCAAACAGATTACCTATTATAATGGATAAGAGCACGGATCACAAATTAGCGCAACCGTATATCTTCGTGACGCCTGGCTAACGCACGTGCCTGTACACGCGAAAGACTGATATTTAATTCGCGTGCGTCGGTTGGGATGTGCGCCGGCTCTCTGTGGGAGCGAGACAAGCGAAAACGTGAATTCAATTATAAGCTAGTGCATATACGTGTGTATAGGGTCGCGAGCGGGCTGCAAAAGTATTTGCCATCTTGATAAGTGCGGGGTTGGCGCGCATAGTCAAGTTGCAGACAGAGAGCGCCGGACCTGCCACCGGACTGTTAATTCTTGTCGGTTGTTTGCACAATTTTTCACGTCCGCTCGCGTTATTTACATTAACCGGCCGACATTTGTCATTCGCGCCTGCTCATCAATCTTGTTCTATTTTTCGAGCTTCATAGTGTACGTGCTCCTTCTCATTTTCGAAAAAGGACCGGTTCGAATGATTGTGGCTCGAATTGTGTGTGTTCTTTTTTTTTCTTTTTGCCCGTACCGAAATAGCGTTTCACACCTTGAGGTGGATGCAAAGGAATCCGATGGGAGGGAAGAAAGGGATGAGCGCGTGTACTGTGCACGCGTTCGTGGATTAAAGAGTTATTCGAGTCTGAGAAGCAACCATAATTCTCCGGAGCTATTCCCGTTTTGCACACACTGGAATATTTTAACATTGGGGTGGGTGGCTTGTCGGGTTTTACTTGCGGACCAAGGGTGGGCAAGGGAAAGGAGAGCAACAAAAAGGGGTCGAGAGAAAAAGGAGACGACAAAAATAAGTGTAGGAAGAAAACGACGGTGAAAACGAGGATGGAATGTGTACAGTGTTCCGGCACGACAGAGACGGCAATAAGAATCTTCGGGTATACGCGTTTCTGGAAAGAGAAAGAAAGGTAAAGTCCGCACTCGACGCAGCTGACAGCTGTTCCCTCGGTGGGCCGGTCGGTGGGGAGGATTCAGAGCCTAGTCGCGCCCCTTCTATAATGGCTCCCTTTTCTTCCTTCCCCAACCAGCATGGCTGGCCGCTTCTCTTTCCTCTATCTACGTCATCGTTCTGTGTCGTGCGAGCTCGTCCCTGACGTCATCAAGTGTCTAGAACGCGTGACGTAGTTACGGTTCGAAGCACCGTTGCTGTCTGGCATTGCACTGAGCCAGCCATGTGCGCCAACAACCCATACCAGTAGAACTTCGGTGCTCTTTGAATATTCATTATTGGCTCGCTAAAAATCAATAAAAATGAAGCATTGTAGTGAATTCGGTACAATTCATTTTGTTTTTCGAGCACTATACGATTCACTAAAATTTAAACGCGCTGGTAATTGATTTTTAATGTCAACTCTAATTAATCAAACAGACATAATTCAATTCGTGGACAATTATTTATATTGTCGTTGAAATTAATTGCCGTGATTATGGGAATCGCAAACAATTTCTATTAAGCGACGGGAGTATATCAATATTTGAAATATTACGCTACAACTGTTGTTTTGACAAAATTTAAAACTCTCCCATTATACGAATTCGGTCTCCTCACGAATGAAAAATCTGAGTCATTATGAGTGTCAAAACGTTACAACTTTCTAAAGTGCTTCTAACGCCTTCACGAAAATCGTTCACATAATTGACCAATAAATCTTTTTCTTTTTGTGAAAAGTATATCCGAACGTTCACGCATACAATTTTTATCATTATCATTCCTCTCATATTAAACAGTTGGTAAAAAATATTTTATTCATAGATTAATATATAATTAATTAATTAATATTGAAATATGAATATTTTTATGGTTACATAATTTTCGAAAAACCATAACTTGAGTCAAATTGACAGCTTTTTATCAATAAATTCAGATTATGTGATGTGTTTGTAACCGCGTTACATTATTCGAATGTCTATATACTATTATAATCCTACCGCAAATTCGGTTCATGAACGATATAACACGACCGTGAACTCGTCATAAAATGACTCTCTGACTAAAATGAAAGATAATGTATCCTAAGTGTCGCTATAATGAAATAAAAGTGACGCTTACGATCAGATAAACTAGTATTTAAATCCACTCTGTTTAAAAATTACCTAAATCTGTCTTCAACAATAATGTTTAATTTTTTTATTTCTCAATGAAAAAAACAAGAGCAATGGTAATGTAAAATAATGAAATAAAGAAACAATAAGATGAATAGATCAATTTTCAAAATCTCAAAGTCCATTCTGAATCATAAAATCCAACAAGTGAAACAATTTGAATTTGTTTATGTAAATCACAGTTTGTGTTTTATGAGGCATTTATATTGTCATCTAAGCGATCGTTTAACGTAGTCACGGTCAAGTGGACAAAGTTTTCCGCGCTACTTGGTGGCAGCACCTTCGGTAATAGGCAGGGCTCGTAAAACAAGAGTTTTACGAGGTGGCGCGCGGCGCGACGTCGGGTGGGGGCTCTTTACGAGCGCATAACAGGCGCGTTTATAGCTACTACGATCGCATGGCCCCGCGAACCAGGTCCCATAACCCACTGCGAAGTAAACAAATCGTAAAGCTCAGTTTCGGATTCACTGACCCGCGCAACAGCTCTCTCTCTGCGGTCGAAATGTGCTAGCATTACGGACGGGAAATCAATTCTTCCAGTTCTATTGTACAAAGGCCTTTTCTCAATTCATATTTCATGAACTTCATATGACTTTTTTTTTATTAAATTATAAAGAAAATCAAAAAGGGTCTATAAATTAGACAAAAAATTTATTTAATATTCTTCTTCCCTCAGCGGTAAGAATTGTCATTTTGTGATTTTAATGAAAAATCAGGAAAATGAAAGAGAAGGGCGCGCAACAAAACGTGAGATCACTTTAAAGTCGATTGTGTGAGTGAAAGCGAAGTGGCGCAGTTATTGAAGTACTTGCTCTCGGGGACAATCACAAACTTTTTGCTCGGCTTTTTTTTATATGCGCGACATTTTTTTAACCGCGCATAGTTTTATATGGCACACTTTTTCGATCAATGGGCTGCCGCACGCGCGCGCGCTCTCTTCGCTCTCCATCTTCTGTGTCTTGTTTCGTTTGTTATCCCGAACACAGTCAGATGCCAGCACTGCTTTATGGCTCCCGAAATGGCCAGCGCATGTCTTCCCGACCATTTTGTCTTCCACTTGACACAACGACGCACGTGCCGATGCCGTCGAGCTTTACCACTTAAAACGAAACGCTGACTTGGCGACGATTTATGAAGGCACTGGCGGCGTTCGTCATTGAATGTGCCATTTATTCACCTGCAAGTTACGAGCCAACGCTTTTGCGGACTCGCGCGTCGCTCCAAAGGAATTGTCTTTATCCAATTATAAAGCTGGAATGCATTTATTCGAGATTGCAACAGTTAAGCCGATTTTTGACCGCTTCTTATCATAAATTATTGTTCGGGTGGTACAATCAAAGAGGCGTTTGACGTGTCTTCTTGAGTATATCTATATATCGACGATCGAAAGTGGTACAAATGGTCTGAGCCGGTGACTCTTGCCGCGAACTACACCAATCCCCAGAGACGACGCTCACTATTACTGCAAGGGTAGAAAATTTCAACTTTCGCTCCTACGCGGCAAAGCCTCGGGGGTGATTTATTCAAGTTAATTCCAATTCCATTGGAGCCGCGAGACTGCGAGAAAGACCGAACGCCTAGCCGAGCCGGGCGTGAGAAAGAGAGATAGGGCGAGTGTGCGGGTGAGACAGAGGGGCTCTGGATATTCTTATGCAATTTGCCAGAAAGGTTCAAGAACCCGGGAGATCCTGCAATTTATCTTGCCTTATGTTACGCCGAGCCAAGGCTACGGAAGATAGATAGCGTCACTGTTCCAACCCTCTCCCTCTGCCTCTTCGCTCAGCACCAAACCCTTAACCAACCGGCGACCACCCCTCCCACGGCCAATGAGGGACGACCGCGGTGGCCATCTTGGATGGAGAGTTATTGAACGAAAAAGATGAGTAAGAAACTTGTTATGAGGGTGCGTTCTCTCTGCGCCACCAGTGGGACTGGGACTGCCACTGGGACTAGCACTTGCTTCGCTTCTTTACCCGCGCCCAAACAAGGACAGCCGCTGGCGAAGGGAGAGAAACCCAAACGAAGAGGGGCTGTTGGCGCTATATTGATCAATTGCTTTACCGTGCTTTGCACTACTTTCAGGCTATAAAGCACAGTAGCGACGAGGCGCGACCCGCTGCGAACACAAGTGAGACTAATTATATAACGATCCCCAGTTCCCGCCGTACGCCACGAGCCTCCTTTTTCTTCGCCTTGGTTTCATGTTTATTAGGAGGAAAAAATTGTACAACAACCGATGTGGCAACGTTTGTTTCCACGCTCCAGACAGAATGGTGTAAGGATCACGCTAGCAAAAAATCAATGCTCGATCCGATATAACTGCGACGGCCCTTTTAATTCGTTTCAATGACTTATTATTTCGCAAGATTTATTATTCAATTTCTATCGTCTCTCCGTGCCAGTCGATTGGAAAATTTTCTTCAGACATCGCGTGGTGACGAATGGCGTGTGCTTAAGAGCCGGCCTAATTGAGCCTATCATCGTCGAGATTCAAATGTATCAGTAGAGCAAATTGTACTTTTTCAAAGGGTTGCATATGTTTCAGCAAAATTTTTATTTTAAGGACCGGATATTTATATACTCAGTTTTACCTACTGTGATAACCGGTGATTATATTGGTGTTTGTGTACTCTCAAAAATGATTTGATTCAAACTGTTTGCTCCGAATCAATGCAAAAACCGCGTTCAATTTGTTCTACAATAATTTTTGCATTGATCTAAATTAAATTTTTACTAACTCAAAACAGATCTGTATTGAAGAAACATAAGAAGAAATCATTTTTGATAGTACAACACAAATTGCAAATTTAATTCGTTTATTATGCAATCGGGAAAAAGTTGTTTTTTCTTCTAATTTATTCGGCAATCCTGAGTTGGTTTATGTGCACAAAAATCATCAATCCATTAT
>JAPYZS010001350.1:0-17045 GCA_030522925.1 Trissolcus japonicus | reverse complement strand
GTCCAAGATGCAGCTCATAGGCCACTTCAAGTTGACCTCAATAATCGTAGAGTTATTGACGTAGAAGTGGAAAGGCCACCTGCAGTAAATGTCGACAATGAAGAAGATATCGACGACGAAGTAAAGAACTGAGGTGAGAGGCTGGGGCACTCACGATCAAAAAGCACCCCGACGTGAGAGGCTAGGGGACTCACGATCAAAAAGCACTCCGACGTGAGAAGCTAGGGGACTCACGGTAAAAAAGCACTCCGACGTGAGAGGCTAGGGGACTCACGGTAAAAAAGCACCCCGACGTGAGAGGCTAGGGGACTCACGATCAAAAAGCACCTCGACGTGAGAGGCTAGGGGACTCATGATAAAAACGTTCCAACTCGTAATAAATGGCAAGCGACTTTACAAAAATAACACCCTGTCTATTACATTTTTTGGACTTATTTGGTGGTTCATTTACGTTATGATACAAAATGTTTCGTCAATCAATATTTTTAGAAATAATTGTAGATAAATATATGTATTATAATTGCGCTTAGTTTATAATTACGCTATAGTTACGCTTTTACACGAAACTCCAAAATCGCCGATCTGAGATTTTCAAAGGAGCCGTAGGTCAAAATTATCGATGATTCAAGGTTTGTGCCCATGATGACTTTTGTTTAGCATGGTCTCAGCAACAACATACTATAATTTCAGACATTTTGACCGAAGGCCAATTTCCATAAGGTTTGTGCGGGGTTCTTTGGTATAGGCTGTTGAAATACTCATTTTGTGCAGACATGTTTTGTTTCGGTATGACGAAACATTGGAAATTATATTTTACATGTCAAAATGTGAACGCGTATAGTTTATATTTTTTCATTTTATGTAAAGGATCGTAAACATTCTTAACATTAATTAATAAGCATATAAAATACTGGTAAATCGTGTTGAATACTGCGTCGCTGCAGTATTATTATTTTGAATAACGAATTCGAAGAAAAATAGGCATCTTTCGAGAAAGAATTAATGTTAGAAAGACAAAACCGCGAGGAAGATTTCTTGATTGAAGAGTTATCACCAATAGTGATTAACAATGATGACGATGATGAATTGTTCACAAAAGAAAACGGAATTTTAAGTGAAGAACTCGATCTTATAAGTGATATTCCTTACACAATTTTTGAAGACAAAAATTGTCTTCTGGAAAACTTAAGATTAATGAATAAAGAACAATTTATTCTAGTTCAAAAAGTAATTTGGAGAATTCATCACAATCAAGATACAGAACCACTAAGAATTTCCATCACTGGTCCTGCAGGATGTGAAAAATCTTTTTTGATAAAGAACTTAACACAAATAATCCAACATCATTATTTTAAAGTAGATTGTAAAGCACAAGAAAACAAAGTATTATTAACAAGTTTAACAGAAAAAGCTGCACACTTAATTGGTGGTGCCACTCTACACCAAACTTTTTCTTTGCCCAATAAAATAACTAGTGTTTATACTAGTTTAAGCGACGCTGCCTTGAATAAAAAAACAACAATTTACAAAAAAAAAAGGTGTACAATTAACGAACGAAGAAACTGATAAATTAAATTCACGAGTACTGAAATATTACGAAACTCCACCCAAAGGAACTATTCACATATTTCCAACAAACAAAATGGTTGTTAATTTCAACGATAAGCTAATCAATGCATCATTGCATATATTCACAGCATTTTCCATTGACACGTACGTGGGGCTACAAATAGGAGACTTTTTTGAAAGTTAAATGAAAACTATAGATCGGAAAAGTACCAGACACACTATGCGATTACCAAAAACATGCAAATTTGTTATCAACTTGAACTACATGATAGCATCCAACATTGACGTCAGTGAAGGATTGGTTAATAGGGCAATTTGAATTGTAAAATATATAGAAAGAGATCTCAATAATCACGGACGTATCAAAAGGGTATGGATATTATTCGAAAACAAATCTTCAATCTAAATCTAATAACATATCACACGATTTTACACCCATTAATAGAAGAAAACTTGCAATATACGGTTCGAGAAACAAATCAGGAACTGTTTACCGCAATCAATTTCCTCTAGTTTGCAGCTGTGCCAACCCATGTTGATATTCAGTGAAGAAAAATATTGTTCTGAATGTTTCTTCTAATTCCTTCTTGATGGAATACATTTGACCATTTCCGTTCCCAGGGTGAATAGAGTTCTCTTCAGAATGTTAAATTGATGACATTGGAGACACTCGCTGCACTCGTCACAATATGACACGTTTTTCAAAATCATGTTGCTGATTACTGATGGAGTACTGTTTCCAAATTTCCTGTGCATTGTATAGGAACAGACTGGATCACTTCATCATCTATCTCGGCAGACGCATCGGCATTTTCGAAAAAATTTTGTATGAGTAACAGCGCACTGTCGTCTTTCGGAACTTTACAATTATCATTGGAAACCATTATTGACGTCATATTATTATAAAGCAATGTTTTGTAAATTTGTGTAAATTTAATTGTCGTTGGAGAGTTTTTTCTAAATTGATAACTTTTTATTTGGCTATAAAAGTTTCCTAAGCAATCCTGGTTGACGTAACGTGTTTTCAAGTCTCCTAATGTAAATGTTTCTGATAAAATTGCCCGAATTCAGATGAATTCTCGCGAAGTTATTATCCAATTCTTTAATGTTGGTATTGTTGGTGATGGTTTCTTTAAATTCGGTAAAATGAATCTCATTCTTTGTAATATTTTTATGGAATTCAACCAAAAATCGGTATGCTTGAAAGATTCAGTCACTGGACTCCTCAGTCGATTTCCTATTTCATCACACTTGCTGTTGACCGAATCAAACACATCGTTGAAAAATTTTACTGCTGTTAATGTTGCTATAACGTCTGCTTTTTCAAAACAGTTGCTCCAACTCGTATCATCGGATGTTGAACCTGGAAATCATATGTTTAAGTATTAAAAATAAAAGTTTCGAATCTAATAACATAATGAATTAGTTATGATTACATTTCATATAGGCGAATTCTTTAATGGAACGGCTAACACTTTTACTTGAAATTTGCGTAAAAATTTTCACTTTTATCTTTGGCATTTTCTTAGGATCAATGTGTTCAGCAGTTATTTTATACATCTTCCTGTTGATTGGGTACAATTGTGTGTCCAGTTGAACATCATTTTCAATTATACTTCACTTCGCAAATCCTTTGCCAGCACTTTGATTTTCGACGTCAATTTCCAATTCCTTGTTCAATATCACATGTTCGTTTGGCATATCGATGGCTCTATCGATGAGATGTACAATGTAATGACAAAATTTTGTCATTCGTTTTTCCATGACATCAAAAACATGACATGCTTTTGCAAGGATTAAGTAACTCTCGTTAAAGTTGTAAAGCTTATGAGTGTCATTGAATTTCTTTGCCATATCTTTTCCCTTTTTTACAATTTTTTCTCTGAATAAAGCTAACTTTTCCTCATAATTCTCATGTTGAACAAGGTCAGAATCCCTCTTATTCCATGATTCCCAAATTCGTGTTGGTTTTTCCCCGTATGGATCTCTAAAGGAGATGCTTCGGTCGTGTCATAGTGTACCTCATTTGAGCATGTTTCTATGACATGTACCCATGAAGCGTGACGTTCCTCTTATGAACGTCAGGGTGACGTTCCTTTGAAAAAGTTCAGGAAAATCTAGCGATTTCACGATTAACTCGCTCAACCATGTTAGCATGGGGATGACGGATGGAAGTAAGGATAGGAGACTTCTTTTGCAATTAAGGATTTTGTCCAGAAATCTTATGTAAATTGTTTTCCTTGATCACTTAGGATTTTCTTTGGCTTGTTCTATTTTGGAAAATAATAATTAATAAGTCTGTTCAAAGTTGCTTTCGTGTTTGCTTTCTTTAAGGGTAGAGCTTCACAAATTTAGAAAAAACATCAATTGTAATTGATGTTCTGAATTGTTTGTTTTGTTATGAATTGTAAAATGCAATTCTATGTTTTCGTCTCAAAAAATACAGCTCAAAATAGTGTCTCACATTTCTGCATTGTAATAATTCGTGTGTGAATTATCATCTTGAATTCAATGTTTTGTTTATGCGGTGCGGAGTACCGTTTTATTGCAAAGAACGAATTTGCACTTGGAAAACCTAAGCTAAAGAGGAAGGGTTTGTAAGATCAATTAAATTCATACAAGTATTTATCAATACTCAAACATTTATTTATTTATTTGATACATTTTAAAATTCAATAAATTCAATTTACAAAATGTCTTCGTCGCTCATTCTCGGTAGGGTAATATGCTCTCGTATAGTAGGAGTAGGAGGGCAGTGTGGAGAAGTTTTGATAAGACTTAGTGAGATTGGAGTGAAATACCGTTTCGGTGTACTTAGTGTACTTGTCGATTCGTTGTGAGGGAGTGGAAGTAAGGATCTTTTCCCAGGATTGATAATGGTGACGGATGAGATAATAGGATGAGGTAATATTGAGGTAGGAAAGTAAGTCGGAGCGGAAATAGTTTTTATAGTCGTGTTTTCGGGGTTAGAAGGTTCAGGGAGGTTTTGTATTTGATCCTTGGAGAAAAGAGGACTGGTGAGGATGGTTTTGAAAATGTTGCACAACGATGGCGTATGTGGATTATGACACTTTTGAAGTGACACTTTTTTCGAGCAAATGTCTTCCCCAGCCGTGAGCAACGAAGGGAAGCTCATCGCTGCCGAGATGTCCTCTTGCCCTGTGGCTCTGCCGGGAAAATGTCGAATGGCCAAGCCATGGCCCTGCCCTGGACGCCGGAGTCAGTATGGCTCGTAATAATCTGGATACAACAGTAATAACCAAAGAAATTGATCGCTACTCGGGTTCGTGTGGGCGTGGGATTGTGGCGCAAGGGACAGCGTTGCAGCCAGTGCCCGGGGTCGTCGCAGATGTAACACCTCTTGCGCCACGGTCGTGACGTCGGCCGAGCTGGTGGTGTCTTCTCCGGGATCCTCCCGAGCTTCTTCGATCCAGCCTTCGGGATTGCTCCCTTCGCTATGGTGTCAAGGGTGGTGGCCGCGGTCGGAGGGTGGATCGGGGAGTGACCTCGGGATCCCCAGGATGTCGACGGGATGGCCGGTGGCGACGGTGGGCGGCTGCCTTCGCGAGCCGGTCCTGCGGCGGTTGGTGGGGCCTTTGGCCGGCATGGGGTCTTGTCACGAGAGCCCCTGGCACTCGAAGTGGGGTGGCTAGTGGCCCAAGTGTCTTCGCTCCGGGGGCAATGTGGTGAGCGGCATCGGCCCAGTCGGTCGCGTACCGGGACGTGCTCTACGGAGCTTGCGAGGTGGAAGCAGGTCAGTCAGGTGTGGAGCCCTCTCTCTGTCTGTACAGCGACACTCCGGGCGTAAGGGTGGTGCCTCGGAGTGGTCGGTCCAGTACGCTCCGGGCCGGGCAGCTGGTTCGCTTGGGCAAGCTAGTGTCGCCGACGACCGTCGTCCATGGCGCGGTGATAAAAACTGCCGATCTTAATTCCCCGCCGTGTGGCATCGGCTGCCATGTCCCAGTACAGCCGGATGAGGAAGTCATCGGCCAGGTCAGTGGGGTCGAGGGCGGCAGGCTCGGCCGACTACTGGGGCGGCGAGGCTTCCACCCCGGCGCTCGCAACCAACGCGGCGGGTGGCGTGGGTGGCCGCGTCTCCATCAGTGGCGGTGGCAGGGGCGGTAGCGCCAATAGCTCTGCCAGCGTCCTGGGCGCGAGGTCTGGTGTCGTGGGTGGCGTGACGACCTGAAGTCGTTTCACAAGTGGCACGAGGATCAAGTCGGACAGCGAGGCTGCCAGAACGAGATCGCTTACCGAGAACCCCGGTGGCCTATGCCGTAGATTATAGTACCGCGCTTGCCGTGCCCTCACGTCGTCGGTATTTCCGGTAAAAATCTCTCTCAATTTCGCTATTTTCCTCATTCGCTTAGTCCAGGTGGGTCCGTCATTCTTCTGGAAAGTCGGGTATCAGGTTCTCCGCGTCGCTCTTTAGGCATTGGGTCGCGGAAGGGTCTCCACCAAAGTTAAGAAACGCGGGAGAAGTCCCAAGGGACGCGTGTACGGCAGTATTGTACGCAAAGCGACGATGTGTTTGTCCCAGTCTCGGTGGTTTTCCTTAATAAAGAAACAAATCATGGTCTTAAGGACCCGATTGACCCGCTCGACGGGGTTCGCCTGCGGGTCGTACCGTGGGATCGTTTGTCGCTTAGTCTCGGAGTGTTGAGCGAAGGCAGTAATGTCCGTATTGACGAACTCTCGTCCATTATCTGTCAGCAGACCGCGGACCGAACGCCAATGGTTCTCGATCACGTCGAGGTACGCCTCGGCGATCTTTTTACCGGTGGCCTTTTTCAGCGGGATGCACTCGATCGAATCAACGAGAGCGCGTATGAGTTGTTCCATGATGATCGCGTCGACAAACAATTAACGGGACGGCCCGTTCGTCACCTGAGTTTGCAGGTCTACCAGCTCGATCGTCGGAAGGTCGCCTAGCCTTGGTTCGACCTCGGAAGGAGGATAACTACCGGTATTTAGACCGGTGTTGGTGTCGGTACTGGGTATGGGGACGGTTTTGTCAATTGAAATGAGGGGGGAGGAGTCGGTCTCCCTGACAGACCCTCCTGTCCGTTTCCCGAGCAATCGGGGCAACGTGTTTGAATGTCTCCTTCTTTTTACACCCATAACATCGCAACACGTGCTCCTCGGTGCACTCGCGGCTGAAGTGACCGCACCCCTTGCAGTTCCAGCACAGGCATTTCTCGCCCGCCACGTCTTCACCGGCTGGCGGAGCCATCGGCTCGTTGGTTGCCGCAGTGCTTATTCCCTTCGCGGGCTGGCCCGCCGCTGGGTTCCCGGAAGGTGGTTTCGGTGGGTTCGATTTTCCCCGGTTCCGATCCCGGATCGCGATCAGTTCTTCTGACTTCCCGTCGTAATTTAGCAATTCCATCCCGTACGCGGTTGCGGCACGTCGCGCTTTGAAATGAAATGAAAGAAAATAATACAAAATTAAAGAAGGAGAAGTTAAGGTGTCAACCCTTATTGGTCTCGAGGCTCAACGCTTGCTCGAACCAATCAGGAGCCTCGTGCCTGGAACTACGATTTAGTCTCGCACTTCTCACCCATCTCGAACAATTTCGCGTCTCAGTTACACGTTCACGCATTCTCGAGATGGAGGTTGCAACTTTCGACAATCGACGTACCTACTACCGAGCTCCCTACCTATCAAAAGTGAGATTTAATTCCGCGACCTCGACAGAAAGGCTTGCCCAAATTATCTTGATAAGAGTTTATTATTTTTACGACATTAGTTCTCCCGGGTCAATTTCAGGCGGCGCTCACTGGCATGCGCCGTCAGAATACATCTATCACATAACGTATTTTTAAAAGTTCGATGACAGTTTTTGTAGTCGCAATCATTTTTTTCAGTATGAAACGAAAATTTAGTTTCAAATCGAATGTTGCTTCGATTACGTTGAAGCACATGATTTTCAAAAAAAGTTTTTATAGATTCTTTTTCTTCTTCATCATCGAAGTCCACGATATTTAAAAAAAAAAATCAGCAACCTTATATCGAGTATAAAATTCTTTCTTGAATTCTAAAAAGTACAATTTTCGGCGTGTTGTAGTCACCGCTAAGTAATCAAATTTGTTTGCGAGTATCATAAACATTTCGTGTGACTTATTTTTACTCGCCATACATTAATGTTGTTATGAAATTTATATATAATATTTGTAAAATAATCATTGTTTAAAATTTGAAACATTAATTGAAATAAAAAATCTTGCAACATTTTTTTTGTTAATATTTTTTCTGCAAAATTTTTCATAAAACAATTGTAAAATTTATGTACAAATGCGTGGCAAAATTGACACATCAAATCAACTAAACAAATCGCGAAATCAAAAAAAAAACGGAGGGTATTAGTAATTGGTCAGAGTCATTTCGCAACCTTGGTCAAGCTGGTATTGCTGAGGAGTGCCTAAATTATAAATTCTAAAGTCATTCAAAAATTACAGCCCATTTTACTCTCCACGCTTTTCTCATATTATGTCCACTCATAAAAAACTCTTTCTGAGCTAAATATGAAGAGCCGATTGGTCTCTTTCTGAGACTTCCGAACTATTTTCAAAACGCCACGTTACAGTATATAAAAACTTAATTCAACTATTTTTTAATTACTTCATTCAAGTGGAATGTACTTAATCCAAGCTACTTTTTTCTTCAGTGAAGTCATCAGCAAAATTAATTCATACTTTAAAATTTCCCCCCGTAGGGTCATAACTGCTTGCAGTTATAATGTGTAACTTTTGTACATCTATTCATACCCATAAAGAACGGCTCCCTGACGTCTGCGTTTCGCCATAACACGTTCAAATGATTTGGTCTCGGTACATATTACAACCTGATGGAAGCGTGTTCTTCGGATTGAATCATACTTCAAATCTTCAGAATCGTCTCTCACGCCCAGTACAAAATCTTCAATTGTTTGACGATTGATATATTGTTAATTTTTGCAATTTAAACGTACGCTTTTTACTTTACAAACTTCTTTCGTGCTTCCATTAGGATTTCGGACCAGTCACGCATAACATTTCGGCCCTCGCTTGTACATTCTCCTATGCAGTCACCGTTACCAGCTTCATCTGTCAAATCTCCTAAGAAATCACCTGTCGACGGTATATTTTCACTATTATTACCCTTCAAAATGAATTGTACACTATCTGTGTCCAAGTAAATTACACGTTTATTTAACTTTCTAGATAAGAATATAGTTTCAATCAAGCTTGAGCCGTTGTATAAGCAGCAATTACAACGTTAGTATTCTGAGACTGATCAACACATTCTTTTATGTAAATGGAAGACGTGTACAAATCGTCTTCGTTTACAGGTAAGATATTGTAACACTTCTTGACGGTTTTTAACGACAACAGTTTTATAAAGATCATCCCTTTGTCCAAATTTACCCCAAAAACTATTCAAACATAACTTTGCAACAGATCTCAACCCATTAATTTCAGATATCTCTGAATGATCCAACAGCATATTTTCAGTCTCACAATAATTACATATATACTGTTCTTCATCTTTGTAAGTAATACAATCTTCTGGCCATCCGTCATTTTTTTTGATTTTCAAAAAATTATTCACTTAATCTTCAAATAAACCATTCACTGCATCGTCAGAATTGTTTTTGTCATACTAAACAATTTTATATTGCCAAATTCCAAAAACTGTAACGTTCACGTAACCCTTTTCAACAGCTTTATCAAACTCAACAGAAACCCAGGTTCCAGTGAAAGTTCTTAACGATACATCTGAATGATTTTCAAGAATCTTGACGCATCTCTTCGGTCCATGTTCGATAAAGGGAAAACATTAATTTGTTGTGCATTTATACCGATAAAACAGGGTGAAATAAATTTTTAGTTGGTAAAACAGTGCATGAAACGAGACCTTCGACAGCACTCAATCAAATCATTGTTTACACCAACTAGAATCTTACATTTATTACCGACATACAAAGTAGAATGACCGATTATATATTTTCCATATTTATTTACCCAAGGGTACAAACTTGTCGTGTCATAATACCAAATTTTTTCTTCACCTGAAACCTTGTAAAATAAACAAGTATTTTCAGTGCGACCGCCGAAAAATGCATCACGTGGATCCGGAGGCTCAATCGTGGGATTAGATTTTGAATCTCGTTATCATTTTCTGATAAATTGTTATCAAACTGGCATTCCCATTTCTTGATTAAAATGTAATTCAAACGGCAATTTTTTTTTTCGTTGGAATATTCTGCAGAAATTAGTGCATCGCAATCTTTAATATAACATTAGGGAAAACCGTGCCAGAAGTAACCTTGAAATTGGTACACTGTTTTAATTCCGGTTTCCAAATCTTTATAATAACCGTCAACAAGTAACATATTTTGGATGCGAAATTTACGTGCTCGTCCCGCGACAATCTCAATATTTTCATCTCGCTCAACTAATGTCAACCATTGAAGAACTTTCACCGATTGTTTGTCAGCCATTCGATAACCTGCGCGTGGAACAATAGACAATGTGTCTGGTTTTAAATAGTTTGTACGAAAAACTGTATTACAGGCAGAAGCTATAATACAATTATCTTTGAACAGACAAACATTTTTGCTTTTCATAAAAATATGACGAGATACTAAACAAGCTTTCTATAAATTTGCCACATTCAATTTGCAATATTTCAACATCTCTTTTCGAAAATCAAAAATGTAATTATCACCTTTCGAATCATTGTACCAATTTAAAAATTTTTTGAGATCTTCGGATGACATAGAATCTGGAAAATGAAATGATGTATCAGGAAGTGACCCGACGTATTTTTGATTTTCTAATGTGTTAAATAAATGTAGAAAATAACCTTTGTAAGAATTCAAATCAAAGGCTTTCGGAAGCTTGCTTAGTCCCATATGGAAATAATTAATTGAATCTATAAAAACAATTTTTTCAAAACTCATTCTCATGATATTTGTACCATTCATAATTAACTCAGGAACATACTATTTTGAACTCATGATGTAATTTAACAATAATCATCAGAGCGTTCACAATGTGCCAGAAAAATTAACTTCCACTGGGTTTTTTGAAAAAAACATTGTCCCGTGTAGCACAAAATTTACAAGGTTCTGTTATATCATCGTTCTTGAGACAATGAGTGCAAACTTGATTCACAACGCAAGAATTTGGTACATGCGAACGTGAATTTTTACCATCTTGCAAACTTTCGTCTTGGCGCGATTCAAAGTCATGAAATAAATACGATATAACCTGATCCGATTTTTTTGTCAGAGTTAGACAACGGTGTCATTTAACAAAAGTGGTTAACATGATTATCAGCTTTGCACACTCTGCAATAAGGATGATCGCACTTGGGTTTTTCATTAAGTTTCCATGAAACTTAATGAACTTATGATTCGAGAAACATTTTTACATCGATGTGTGGCTAAACATTTGTCGCATTTGAAGTCACATTTGTGACAGTTTTTTGTTGGAAAAGTTTTGTTGCACAATTTACAAAATTTTTCAACCGTAAGAGCTGCTGTTAAAATTATTATAGGTTCAAAATGTTTTCGATCGTTATAATAAATTGAAGGAATGATCTGATTCATCTTACCATAAATTTTCGTAACAATTTCAGTTCCATCACAAATTTTTTTTACCGATTTTGAATCATTCAGATCGTACACGTAGATACGAATTCCTCTTTTTGCGTAATAAATTTGAAATTTCTCAATTTTACGCGACCCACAACCGTCATCAGGAATTCGAATGCCAGCTACGCGTAATTTCTATAGGTTTTTCTTTTTGTAAACTCACACGACTGATTCTTATTTTTTCCCAATAATCATGCGGATGTCCCGATCGCAACTGCCACTGTATTCATATATGCTTCAGCGAAAACAAGGGAACGCGGAAGACATCTGTTTTCACGGTTTTCGATTTCAATAATAGACCGTTTACGAGTGTTATTATGTGCAAACTTTAACGATTTACCACCTCTAATATTTTTAACAATGTTACACGAAATTGTTACGGTATCTGTCACATTAATGCTTGAATTACTTCGTGGAGCACTGAAAACCATGGCACTTATGTTTTGCGCATTAAAGTCTGTAATAAATCGAAATGATTGTCACACGTTTTCGTCTGAAAATGATTCTGATGCGCATGAAATACCAATATAATCGTCTTCGTTATAATCATATTCAGAAAATTTACTAACTTCTCGAAACAAGATTCTAAATGATCGATTATATCAGCTTTTCTATCAGGTTCTACAAATTTCATATCTACTTCTAACCCTTCTATTTCAAATCTTCTGAATTTACAACGGCGGTCAGATAAAATTTGCCCAGAGTTTAAACGGCTGGGCGCGCGTTATTTATTACCATCATTCTGCAATTGCTTTGTGAGAGAGAAAAAATGGCGATTCTTGATGTGCGCGCGCTCGGCGTGTGAATTGCGCCACGTGTCGGTGCTAAGCCGGCAAATTTGAAAATATGTTCCAATTCCAAACACCCCGGCCATGAACGCATCGGATGCGTTTATAAAACGTAAAAAATGAGGTTTAAAATACTGAAGAAACAAAATTTTATTGGTAGCAATATAGGTTCTAGTCTTCTTTAGGATCCTGGTGAGTGGAGTAAGAAAATAACTAGCATTATCTCGGGAGACTGGTAGTTCTTGGTAACATTCGTCTGTTTGACGAATTTTAACAGTCACAGCTATACATTTAATGATGTAAATATCTTCTCTCCTAGTACGGAAAAATTTCCAAGATTGTGATTTTAATTCAGCGCAAACTGGTCTGGAGAGATGGTAGCCAGGGTGAGGCTGTTGCGGAGAACCTTTTGTTCGAGTTTGCATCTTTGTAAGAGGACATCTTTGTAGAGTTCTTCAACTTGTCGGATGTGTTTTTCCACGTATAAAAACTTATAGTTAACATACGAATACATGCCCACCTCCTTCGGAGATGTGACTTTTTCACTAGCGAAAAAGAAGCCTTCGATGATGAACGATTTAGGATGTTTAGATGAACTTGTAGCCGCATTTGTTGTAAGAGGTGTCTTGAAAGAGGGCGAAGGTGATGTCTTTAGTTTGAACAGTGTAGATGCTTTGTAATTTAGATGCGTGGGCGATCTTTCCGAGAGAGGCAGGTCCTTCGTAGAGAACGACATATCTGTTGAAGTCGTAAGGGTCTTGGGGTAGTTTTTCCCAAAAGAGTTGTCCGCCTTCGTAGTCAGAACATTCACCTTGGTTGAAAGAGCAGGTTAATCCGTCTCGTAAATGGATTTGGTTATTGTCTAAGTCGACAGTGGCAGAATAATCACGTAGAGAAAACGTTATTGTTCCCTGTACTATAACATTGTCCTCGTAGGTTCCATAGTGATCGGAGTATGAGACACCGTCACAGTGTCCAGAAGAAGAAATAGATCCGGCAAAAGTGACGCTGCGAGTGTCAGTTGAGTTTTTCTTAATATTGTCGATGATTTCTTTACCAATCATATAACGACCAGTATCTTGGATGTGACGACAGGTGCTGGAGTCAACTTCTCAGAGGTATTCGGCAAATCCTCTGTGGACAGCACTGATATGGAAGTATGCACCGCAATAGAATACAGTTCTTTTTACTTCAATTCTGCATTGGAAGACATGGGTGGTCTTGTAGTTGTTTACTTGTAAAAGCTGGATGTAGGTTTTCGTGATGTCAACGTTGAGGTCTGGGATTTCACATTTGCCAACGTCACGAAGAGAGATCTGAGTAATGTTGGAGTTCCCACTGGCGCAGTCAGTGGGAACTCACACAGTGAGAGAAAGCTGAACAGAAGCAGACTCGTGAAAGCTATTGACAGAAAAAGGATTGCATGTCACAAAGAAATATTGCTTTTTGTTAGTCGATCAATAGAAACAATCTTTTCTTTATTCTTAATTTTGATTTTGGCAGTTTCATTATCTAAGGAGTTGTGGGCTTCTGCAATTATTCCTTGTCGTTCTGACAGAGGGGAATATGTAACAATTCCTGTACATACAGTGATCTGTACGTTTTGAAAAAGTTTAGTGATTCTGCCAATAATTCTATTCCAAGAAATGAGGTTGACTTCAGTTTTTCTGAGAATGGAGAGCTGTTTTGACAAGTTTCCAGGCATTGGTTATTGCACTGTTTATATCTTGCCAGATAGTATAGATGGCGTTTGATCTTTGTATGTATGTGCAGATGTAGTGGTAGTTTCCTTTTTTAAATAACTGTGCGAAACCGACTTCGTGAGGTATGAAGGGACCAAAGTATTTGCTCTTTAAGAATGATTTTGTATGATCTGTGATAGGGGAACCGCTTTCGTTCACAAACAGTAGAAGGTTGTCTTTACGAAACAGAAGTTGGTCTCTTGTCTCAAGAAAGTTAGGGGGTTTGTTTTCTTTGTCTGAATCATGGCTGGAGTTGGAGTCTTCTGAATCTGTTGAAGAGGGTATGGGCGGGTCGGGTTCTGAAGGAGTCGTAGATTTTAAGAAGTTGGATGAAGTGGGGTATGTGGGGGTGTTCTAGGTCGGGTTGTCTTTGGTGGAGCAACATATCTTTGAGGGGGCTTCCTCTTCCGGCTAGATCTGCGAAGGGAAGTTTGTATAGGAAGAACTTGATTAAGTTCGTGGAAGTTTGTGACTTCATCGAGGATCTGAAGGTATAGCATTCTGTTTTCTTCGACAGGATTACGTGAAAGGGCGTCTGCGTTGACGTTGGTTTTACCGGCTTTGTAGACGATGTCGTAATCGTACTCTTCTATTTTAAGGCGCCACCTGGCGAAGCGAGACGTGGGTTCATTGGCGGTTTTGATCCACACCAGGGGTTTGTGATCACTGACAATCGTGAACTTCCGGCCGTACAGATAGGGGCTAAAGTAGTGGATACAGTAGATTATTGCAAAGGCCTCCTTCTCATAAGGGCTGTATCGCTGTTCCGTAGAGGATAGGGCTTTGGAGACGTAGGAGATGGGACGGTCTTTTCCAATGGGTCCTTGGGAGAGAATCCCCCCGATAGCACAGGAGGCGTCCGTAGTCAGGACAAAAGGTTGGGAAAAATCTGGATAGATAAAGACGGGTTCAGCACATAGCTAAAAGCACATAGCTTGTACTTGAGAGTATAAAAAGATTTTTTATGTTCGTCGGTCCAGTTGAATTCAGCGTTCTTTTTGAGAAGTTGATGGAGGGCTTGGGCGAAAGTAGAAAAGTGGTCAATGAATCGACGGTAATAACCGGCAAGACCAATTGTTTGATGTGGGTTGGGTTTTTGGGAACAGGGAAATTCCTGACGGCTTGGAGTTTGGATGGGTCTGGTTTAATACCATGTTCGGAGATAATGTGCGAAGTGCGATTTGATCGGAGGTCGAACCCGAATATATACTAATTAAATGGGTGAATAATGTGCAATTCAGGTATTGCACAAATTGCGTGAGCGCGACCACGAGAGCGTCCGCGGGCGCGATCGCGAGTCGTTGACCGCCGAATTTGGCTGATGCAGCAATCGCGCAACTGTTATGAATCTGTTTTTGCTTCCAATCCGCCGAATTCAAAAAATCAAGAACATCTGAGATGTTTTACCATCGAACATTCGCTGAAAACTCGGACTTTCAACAGTTGAAAGTAGAGACATTGTATCCAAAATAAAACGCGTCACATTCTGTTCGAACTGGGCTTGCAAAAATGAGCAAGTAGCATTTGTGAGAATCGCTTCATCAAACGCAGCTTTCTTTTTCTTTTGTTCCGTCAATTTCTGTTACTTGTACTTTTTATATTCATTTCCATAAACGTCATGATGAGCCGTCTGGAAAATAAATTATAGAAATAATTAAACCTTTAATTATACTGACTGGGAAAAATGGATTGAATAAATAGATTATAGCATACTGAAGGTTTAACTCTTGAGTCCCTGAACCCAAGAAACGTTGTTGAAGAGTAACAGAAATGATATATTTTCGTTTTTAGCATTAGAGAAAGCATAATTTGGCAAACAAAGATTTCTACTTTTTTTAAAGTGTCAATGTATCAAATATGATACAACCGGGGTTTAAGGGTTAACATGTGAAGATTGTTATGAACACTAATTACATTCCGTATGAACGTCACTTACTTTTAAATGAGTGAGAAAATTTGAGTTCGTTCTAAGACTTCCTTTGATTTTTTCTTGGAGGTGGAAAGTTTTTACAAATTGCTGTAATACTCGACCCATCCAACTGTGAACATTGATGTCGATTTCGAAAAAAGTCCCATTCAAATGAGGTCTTGATTTACATTGCTCTATGAGTTTTTTCTTTTTCATCGACATTTTCGGCTTTTTAGTCGACGTTGATGACTCTTCATTTGCTGTACTGGCAGTAGGATCCTAATTTGGCTGATCAAGGTGCTGTTTGGCTTGCTTTGCAGTGTTCTTTGTGGTAACTTCTTCAATTTTGGCTACTTCCTCAGACGAATCATCTTCAGATGAAATCATCAATCGTGAACGAGTTTCTCTGGACTTCGAGTCTCTTTTTTTGTAGTTTGAGAAGTGCTCGATCTCCTGGCATTGAACTTTCTCTCAGTTTTTTTCAATATGTTGTATGCCAGAAATACGTAATTCATTTTTTAGGATAACTTCTTCGACTATATTGACTTTTCGTTTTTTCAAACTTTTTTTTTCGTCTTCCTCCATCTCCTCTTTCTCCTCGTCTTTATCTTTATCATTCTCTTCATTATCTTCCTCTTTATCTTTATCATCATCTTCTTTTCTCTTCATTATCATCTTCTTCCTATTCATCATTTTTTTCCTCTTCATCTTCTTCTTCTTCAAAGTAAGAACTCTCCCTATTGGTTCTCTTTTTTCTTTTCCGTGAAAATCTTATCTTTGTCTCTGTTGTCTTCTTCGTTCTTAAAAAGACAGCCAATTGATTTAGTTACATTAGCTGGTTGAAGTTGCGTTGAATTTTAAACGCCATTGCCTGAAGAGATGGAACGTCACGTGTGCATCTTGGCAGCTCTGACATCGAAACACATAACGATGCCAACATCGGCAGACATCGGATCTCCAAGGATCTGATGTGAAGAGATTTCGTGTCGAACTCTAAAACATCAACGTGAAAATTACGCCGGTTGCTAATAGTGAATGCCGAAAATGTGAATGGGGCGCTGATTTTTTCAACCTAGTCGTTTCTCTAAAAAAAACAAAACTTGCTAAAAACTTTCTTTTGGTTTTGAACAGTTTAAAGCAATTTCCTCAAGTGTGGAAGAGAAGCTCGAAGTGACACTAACCTATCATGAAAACATTTTTCGTTACTCGTTGCCAGTGAAAAATGTAAACATTGTGTGGAAAATAAAATATAACCTGTAACCCCATCTATTTTTCATGACCATAATTTCTCAATAAAAAAAACGACGGTCGGTAATGAAGGCTCTCCCTATACCGGCAACCTCTGATTCCGTATTTCAATACTTTCGCCACCAGAGGGCGAAGGTTTCGCGGGCGCGTA
>JAPYZS010001349.1:0-25633 GCA_030522925.1 Trissolcus japonicus | reverse complement strand
CTTATACAGTCAAGAAATTTCTGAAACGTTTTTCGAAAAACTTCCTCTTGGAAATTCCCTAATGTTTTTTGGAAATTCAACATTCAGATAAGGTTTTTTTCTGTTTCAATTTTCCTAATCGAATTTTTATTATTAGGAATCCTTAGGAACCCGCAACACGGGTATCGCGTAGTTTCAGTCAACTCTTTATTTCACTCATTTATTGTTTTCTTTTCCACATTTGATTCCATTTACGCCATTTCATAAACAGACTTTACTAAGTGAATTTTCGTCGGTGATACAATCTTCTGTTTCATCGATTTTTGTTTAGTTTTTCGTATGTTGCATCACTGCGGGCACTTTCACTCCACACAGTTCACTTACACTATGCCCAACTACTTACTATACTACTACGCTGCTTCATGATAACGACCGCTAGGAGTGCTGCTTGCCCCCATCCCAAATCCCACGATCTGCTAACACTACTGGCGGGTCGCGGGTTTGTATGCTTGAAAACTCACTTTAATACGTGCCTAGTATAAGGCAAAGTGTTTCTGCCAGTTTTCAGTATCCTGAAAAATTCAACAATCCATAATATTAATAATTTTCATTTCCAAAAATTTAATTAAAAATACCGCGGCTCTGGCACAGTTATTTACAACTAACATAAACCAGCCGCTTGTTTACAAAAGTACGTTACAATTAAGGTTAGCACTAAATTTGTATCAATTGGAATCAACATTTTCTTTTTAACAAAGCAAAGTTATGACGGCGATAACTTAGTGTTTTCCTTTAATTACGTCCTTCTATTTTAAGTTTGGTGGTCCCCAAGATTCATCCATAAAGAAAGACTCCGAGTCTCTAAACGTAACATAACCTAACACATAACGTAACATCAGGAAATTCAAATTTTTGTCAAGAGTCAATTGATCGCCAATCTACGCTCATAACCTCCAAGAGAGCGTAATGATTCGTTTCGACGTTCGTTTTGTAAACTGATTTATTTTTAATCAAAAAGTAAATTTAAAATATCCATTAAAGGAAAAACAATGGATTGAGTCGAAAATTTATAACAAATTGTGCCTGGAACGAATTTTATTTCATGTACTTGGCTCGTTTTGCAGGATCCTTTTTTGAATCATGGCCAAACGTTTAGCAACAACCGATTTGAACCATGACAACTGGAACGAGGAAGAAACTCCTGAAGAAGCTGGAACTTTTGTGCAAGCTTCTGCCGAGGATTTAGAAAAGAGGGTCCTAAAAGTTGCGAAGAGACGGATCACCACCACAACGGTACCCGAATTTTGTTAAACAAAATTTAATACATATTTGTTTTTAAATTTGTTCTCAATTGATTCTCATGAAAAATTGATCTTAATTACAGGACAAAGGTACAAAGAGTGCATTCAGTTCCTTCGCAGGTTTCAAAGCCGGTGGTAACACAAACGCAACAACTCCGTTTAGTTTTTTAACAAATTTAAATTCTGATAATAAAACTTCGACCACGAGCAACGGATCTCAAGCTGCATCAGAAAATGGCACCACAGCTAAGTCTACCAATTTGTTAATCTCAAAGGACACTGTGGTGAAAAAGTCGCCAGAAAAAAATGTACCGAAAAGTCCCGCCAAGCCGTCAATCTATTATTCTAAACTCAAGGGTCTCAACGAGGGTGTTTCGCAGTGGATCAAGAAACACGTTGACGCTAATCCTTTTTGCATCCTCACGCCTATTTTCAAAGATTACGAAAAGTATCTCAAAGAAATAGAATCTCTCAAGACAGAATCGGATGAGAAGGCAGATAAAGATGAAAAGAGGGGAAACAACTTGGAAACAAAAGGGCCCGAATCAACATCAGCTTTTGGAAACGTGAAAACTAGTCTGAACAATACAGATCCTTGGAAACCGGAGAAATCAATTTTCTCAAATGCAAATAGCAATGCGAAGTCAATCTTCGGCAAGCCAGAGGTGAAGTCCGACAAAACGTTTACGTCAGCCAACAGTGATAGCAATCCGTTTTTCAAAAAAACCAATCCACCCTCAACGGACGACAGTACGAAATCTGATAGCAAAAGTGCGTCGGGTATTTTCAGCTCTGTAATTACTGTTAATCCTGCGACGTTTAGTTTTGGACAAAGTTCGGCGGGAGCTACTTCAGGATTCAGTTTTGGGAGGTAAATTGGCTTTTCATTCGCGAGACAGATTTTTTTTTCAAAAGACTTGCGTTATAATTTGTTTATTGCTTACTCACTGTTAAACACAATTCTTTTGCAGTGGAAAACCGTTTACTTTTGGGTCTCAAGTAGTAAAGCCAACAGAAAAACCAAACGAGCAGACAGAAGAAGACGAGAAGGAAGATGAAGAGCCACCAAAACCTGAGGTCAAGAAAGTTGTTGAAGAAGGATCAATTTTTGAGCAACGGTAATGCGCCTCAACATATTACAAAATGTTATAATTTCATTATTTGATATATATTCATTTCCGATAGTCAAACTCCCCAGGATATTTTTTGTTCAGATATATAAAATTCAAAAAAAGATGTGTAATTATATCAATTACTTTTCTTTGTTCCACGAATATATTGATCAGGATAACTACACGCGAATTTAGAATAGATATCCTTATCTTTAAAATGTTATATGCAACCTTTGCATAGAGCTTATACATTAAAATAATAATTTATATCAGTGAAACCGATATGGGAATTCCAAAAGCTACTACAATTTGCTCAGTTTTATTTAAAAGCGTATAAAGTTAACAAAATTAATTATTTTTACTTAATATTTCAGGTGCAAGGTTTACATAAAGAAAGATAGTCAATTCAAAGACATGGGAGTAGGGACGTTGTTCTTGAAGCCCACGCCGAATGAGAAAATTCAATTGATCGTACGTGCTGCAAACTCTTTAGGCAATATTTTGATCAACACCCTATTGTTCTCGGGAATGTCGATACAACGCACAAAGGACCACACTTTGTTGGTACACTGTATGCCGACACCGAACACGGAAATGACATCAGTCCTGCTGCGAGTCAAAACTAAAGAAGACGCTGACATTCTGTTAGAAAATCTAGAGAAACACACGAAAAAATAAGCGACTGCGTAAGATTATACACATCTCATTAAACTTGCCTCTAATTGTATCTGGATCTTGTCACACGATTCCGACAATCGATAACTTGTTTGAAAAATGATTTTCCGTATGTATTTTTTTATGTACACGAGTAATTCTTGATTCATGACCGGTGTCTTATCGAATGAAATTTCGCTTATTGTTAATAAACATCTATACGATTAGTGCGATGGCTATTCAGAACTAGAAAGTTTTAGATTTTATTGACAATAAGGATTATACTTGTACCTTCATAAAGTATTTTGCTAGCCATTGCATTTTCAACTGCGAACCAGTGATTTGTTACCTTAATTGCAATGTGAAATTAAATTAGAAAGATGACTTTCTACAGCTCAGAAGGAATACACATCACTATTCAGATATGTAAATAGTGTCATATGTTGACCCATGTGAAAATAACGTTGGTGTTTACTTTGTACATTACTTAGCTGTAACTTTTTATATTAATAATAAACCGTTTACTTTATTTGAACGTTCTTTTTCAATGAATCTAATTCCAAAGATGTTAACAAAATTAAAGCATCGAAAGAAATGAAAAACATTGAAATCATGAGGAAAAAATGAACAAATTCGATTTTTATATGAAATATTTTCATATTATAAGTTACATATTGTAATCAATAATCTTAACTTACAATTTATATGTGCTTTAAAGAACATGATTAGAGTTCGAAGTTTCTATAATATAATTATTCTTAAAATGTATGTTATCTGATTCCTATCGTAACTGATACATTCTTATGAAATACACTTCGAGCCCTATCAAGTACCAATAAACAACAATTTTTATCATTTTGAAAAATTGTCACACAGTAATTTTATTACACACAAATGCTTCATTCGTGAAACTCACATACACACTATCATTAATATGCAATGCTTGATGAATTTCGTGGACCTACAAATCTGACACTTCATTACAATTCAATGGAAAATAATATTTTTTTATTATAACTTGCAAAATCGCTCTTCAGTATTTCGATCAACTCGTTCAAAGTGATATTTAAACATTGTAAAACTTTTGAAATTTGGTGTCAGTTTTAATGCAAAACAAATACAAAAATTCAACAAATAAAAATTGTCTCTTTGAGTTAACACTGTGTAATGCTGACAGTAATTCAAGGAACATTGTAAAATTAAAAGAAAAAATAAATAATCCACCGGATTATTATCATTATTGTCAAAAATGAAATATACAATTAAAATTAAATTTAAAAACAAAAATCTACGCTAGGAAAGTAGTACCGTTTATGTTTACATAAGACAATAAGAAGGTCGCACAATCATACTTTCCCAGCGTCTTCATATTCAAATTTACGTCCCGGTCACTACAAAAATATTAAGTCATAAGTCATATCATCTTTTCATAAAACCGGTTTACATATACTTTAATGTTTGATTACTTTAAACTTAATTTACTTAATCATTCGATCGCTGTTAGCTTTATAAATAATCTATATGATATAAGAATATTATATTTTTGTCTCGGTACATTAATGTTTATTTAAGTTCTTTGCATGAAAGTAAGATTACTTTTTCTGCACTTTATCTGTTTGCTGACTTATATAAATATTCAATTACTCTAAAAATATTTTAATCATACAAATTTTACAGGTGTGAAAATGTATCAATGCTATTTCAAACGATAGTCTTTCGCTACACCAATTCGGCTTTTTTACTCCAATTTTTGTTTGTGCTTTTAATAACAAAATACAAAAACAATCCATTAAGTAAATGATGAAACGCAATTGATTGTGCGTTCGCCTATGACTTCAATTACAATACATCATCCTTCATAAAGATAATAAAAAAAAAAATAAAAAAAAAAAAATAATCCCAGCACATTGAAACCGTAAAAAACTGTTGCGAATTCATTGTCCAATGAAAATAACAAATGGAGTAAAAACATTAAATCGCGTCAAGTCAAACTACTTTGTATATCCATCAGTTAAAATATTTGTCATCCAATTTTCAACAGACCCGTAAATATGATAAATAATTTTTCTTCCATTCCTCTTCTATTATATATAAAACTTTTCAAAAAACAACGATCGCACTTATAGAGTTATAGTCATGTTCTTTCTTTTTCACAGAAATTTGCTTTGCATATACCCAGATAACGAATCACGCACACTAGTCACACATTCCTCTTGTAATAATTTGCTATGATTATCGCAAAGGGTCCATTCGCATTACAATACAATTTTACAGTTGTCTTGTCTCTGATCTTGATTGCTGGTAAAAAAAAACATCTACAAGCATGCGCGCGGTTGACGTTGTCTGTTACATTCGTGAACACTTTGGTATTTACACCATTAGACTCGAAATAAAAGCAAACCCGCTTGATTGTTGCGCTACAATTGGTCGACAGCGGACTAAGTAGATTCACGATTACAGATTTCATTTTATACAGAGGACTATCTTCATCCTTATGACCTCGTCGTTTTTCTTGCTTCAATTTATTTACATCAATGCAATACTTGACAACAATTAACATTATTTCATTATGTCTTAAACTTTACGTATGTCTGTGGATGTGTGTATAAATGTTCAATCGAAAAGCGCTCAAACTTAAAAGGAATTTTACAATGCAAGCCAAGTGTTTTGTCGATGTTTTTTTATGTAAAAAATGCTCGTGATTTACACGCAACTTATAAACGCAAAAAAAAAAAAAAAAAAAAAAAAAAAAAAACAATTTTTTATGCAATCTTTGCTTTACTAGCTGTGACAGTTATGGCTTGTGTGTCCCTAGATTACTTCTTTTTTTTTGTATTACAGTGTATGTGTTCTGTTTTACATCATATACTTAAGGTCGCGATCCACGTGCTGCTTCTTCCAAGGCGCGAACTTTGAGCTCACGCTCGCGTTGTTGTCTAAAACAAATCCTTCGTTAGATTGTTTTCCAAAATACAAAATGTAACAAATTAACGTTCGGTAAAAAAAGAAACTTTTTTCAATTCAATTTTCAAGAGGTCCAATATTCGTGGTTGAATTTTTGAGATGGTTGATTTTTAACAAACCTTATATATTCTTCGTGATGGGCAACAATCGAAGCATGCGGCTGGAACCTATCACGTTCCATCATCAGGTGACGTTGAATTTGTTCATGATGGGCTGCCATGTCGGCATAATTTCTTCCCAGAAGTTCTGCAGGATGAAGAGCCATCGATGGATCACGTGACATTATTCCTGGTCGAGGATAATTCGCGCCTACAAAATCAAACATAATTTTCCAAAAATTAATATAAATTTTTCTAACAGTAAATATGTTGATTAAAACAAATATTGAATGAAATGATGATAATGAAACGAAGAAATATCAAGTTTTTATTTATTTAAATAATTAAAGGATATTTTTATTATTTGGCTCAATAAAAGTCTGAACTTGAGATTTTGTCACACAAATGAGATACAATTTTTAGAATAACTTTAGATAAAAATTACTTATCCATTGCAACCATGCATTTTCCTTAAAAAAATATTCGTGCATTCTAAACTAATTTCATGCGATGAATTTTTGAAAAATTAAAAAATAATTTACAAGTACGATAGAACGTGATGAACTTTTTCAAGATGAAATGTTCTTGTTAATAAATAAAAAAAAATTTCCGTAAATAAAAATTTTTAATAATTAAAAAAATTTTGTTAGTAAATAAAAAATCTGTTTATTCGTTCAACATTACGAAAAAAAAATGAAGAAATTGCATAAGTTGATTATGATTAAAGCAACAAAATGAAAAAACGGAAAAATATTTACCTGCCAACGTTTGATAATTTATTGTTCCTGAAATTAAATTAAAACAACTTCAATCTTTGTTCTGTTTTATTTTTACAGTATGTATATCAATGTAATTCTATTGCATATATGTTTTTCAAAGTCAAATTGAACTTGAATTCATTTACATCAAAGAAAATAGCAACAATAATTGATTAATATCATAAAATAACATGAAATTAATTAAACTTTGACTTTGAATTCAGTGAAACTTGTCTTTCAAAATATTTTACAACTTTTAAAACTTTCACACTTATCAATGAGGAGTGTTAATTCAAATGATTAAATGCTCATTTAAAAATCAATCAACACAAAAAAGAAGTTTTTTTTTTCGAAAATTACTTTTTGTGAGAAACGAAAATTCGTTCAAAAAAGCCATAAATTTGTTTTAAAATCTTCATAAAATATATGTTCAAAAAAAAACAAAATAAAAACAAGAAACGTAAAACCAAGAATTGTTTACAACTATATACACACAATCATTTTAATCTACTCTCCTCGAACATCACACATTCTACCAATCATTACTATGTAAAGCACGACAGCCAATGTTGCACTAGTAAGCTAAGTAGAGGAATGAGAAGCGTAAACAAAAAAAAACAAACAAACAAATAACTGAATCAAAAAAGAATTAACCCATTATCTGTACAGAGTCACGGACTGACATTCGTGTGAGTTCAACCAATAGCAGAACGGCTCTAAAAAATGTGAATGTGTAAGTGGTCACGTGACCACGTGCGCTCAAAGATTATGGACGCGCACGATTTTTAGGTTAGAAAAACACAATGCTATTGGCACTGCCAAACTGGTGATCTTTGCCGAAATTTGGAGAAGGTACAGTCTGTACAGATAATGGATTAAAAAACTGGTGTACGAGAAATCAATGAAGAAACTTAAGCTGAGAGCTGGAGTTGAGGGGACTTAAACGAAAGTTGTAAAAAGGGTGAAAAGAATTGAGGGGGGGGGCGTAAACGAAATAATGCGAAGGGTACGAAGAATGGGAACTGTTAAGTTGTTGCGTATGAAAATGTGCCCTGAGCCTAGCCACGTACCAGGGAGGGGAAATCCAGCTGCAGCTGCAGCCGCTTCTTGCTGTTGCTGAGCCTGTTGCTGAGCTTGCTGCTGTCCCGGGTGTAGGTGCAAGTGGGTATGCGCATGCGTATGCGCATGCGTGTGAGCGTGATACTCCGGCGAGATGCCAGCCATCTGCAACCGGACCATCGGGTCAGCAGCTAGAGCTAGCCGCTCGTCCAGCTGACCGTGGTGATGAGCTGCCACTGGATGGGCAGCTCCACCCCCTGCTGGTCCCGCACCAGCTGCAGTCGGTATCCCTAAACCCGACAGTGTTTCTCATCAAACACATTGATACTTGCGCGACACATTCACATTTGCTTCGCTTCTATTTTTTCTACTTTTGAATTTCTTTCTATTTTCTTCTTTCTAGTTTTCAAACTATTTTACCGCGGTGTTCATTGGGATCTGACAAAAAAGTCTAATTCAATCCCGCGAGTACAACTGGTCCAAGCTTCGTCACATACCTTTAAAGGTTGTCATAGCAATCAACTGAAATCAGTGTAATGGCGGATAGGGGATACTAAGATGACGGATGTAACCTATTTGTGAGATTAATTCCAATTCATAAAAGTGTATCAATTGATCGGCTCATTTTTCTTAGTAGTTTTTATAGCAACAGACTATAAAGCAATCAAAATATTTGGAAAGAATTAATTTTTAGTATTATTTAATATATGAATGTTATCCCAAAACATACGATAAGTTAATTCTGCCACTTGCCACCATGCGGTGCCACTGTTGCGTTTCCAATCGCGACTAGTTGAAGAGATTTGAATGTGTAAATAATTTTTGTTTCAATAATAATTATAATAATAATAATAATAATAATAATAATAATAATAATAATAATAATAATAATAATCGTTCCATAATTTTATGTCAACAATACATGCACTAAATTTATTAGAAACCATTGTTACGAAAAATTAATTTTAGTTCATTTATCAGTATGAACTAAATGTCAGGTTCAGTTAAGAATTTGTTTTGATTAACTGTTCCCTTTTTTTCTTGTAATAAGTATTTTTCCTCATATTTCTCACATTTTTTGCTTATTGGCCCGGGAATGAATTTTTTCTATAGAAAAACATCCTAACCTCACCATACGGCGCCGATGTTTGTGGACACGCATTGAGTCATTTTTCTAAAAAACTAGCCTGGATTGAACTTCTTGTGATGCATAAGTCGTATAGGTGTGACAAAGATGGCGTTAACGAGGCTTCTATAAGTGTAACAAAGACAAAACTAGTTTGCCTTATGCATCACCTTAAAGATGATAATAAACAAAAATGTCCTATTTTCAAATCTTTCAGTATTTTTTTGCTATGACATCCTTAATGCAACTTTTTTCAATGACCAAATTCATCCAGACGGCGCCACTGACTAACGTCAGATCCCAATCGTGACGGAAGCCTTGATCGTTAGCCAGGAACACAACTTGTGATTGAAAATATGAGAATCTATTGCCAAATAAAAAAGACTGCTTCAAAGTTGATTTTTTTCGTTTTAAATTTTAGTTAAAAGTCAAATTTCATTTCTGTCGTTTAAAGGAAGTTGTATTTCCGACTAAACTGTCAAAAGTTTGTTATTCTTTAGTATAAGACAATAAGTTTGAAAAGAATAAAACAAGTATAGCGTTGAGAAAAAAGTTACATTAGCGATAGTAATGATCGATGATTATTTCCTTTATTGCATCAAATTCAAATTGGCTTTCGTTATTTGCATAGTCGAAATTCTTGTGTTATTCAAATTGACCGCCTTTGGAGACTAGAATCCAATAATAAATCAAGGAAACAGATGGGATAGTCTTATACTTAAGAAACACAAGACAAAATATGCAACAAAAGCCATAATTTCCGATTTAAAAAAAGGCAACATAAAAAAAAACTTAAACAACCACAACGTGATCAAAACTATGGTAGCCATTATCAGCTAACGTCAAAAGACGGGAAAAACCGAACATCAAAAGAAGAAACCAGTTAAATAGAACAAAGTCTGAGGACATAACAAGAAACTAAAAGAAAAAATTTGAAAAAAAGTTACTTTATATCCGCAACACCAAGTTGATATAATAAAAATTACCTAATCGTTCGAGTCGTTCGCGGTCCATCTGACTGTGGCCTGCCGGCGCGCCGTAGAGGGCGCTAAATTGGTGCAGCGCCTGTGGCGGCGCAGCCGAAGGTCCCGGCGCGAGGCCAGCCGCCGCGTACCTCCGATGGATCTCCAACCACTGGTGATCGACAGGCGCAGGCATCGGCCTGCCGGAGCCCTTCAACAGTTCTTCTTTCAATCTGTCGTTGAGCTCTCTCTCCCTGAGCTCCCTCATCTCCCGGTCCCGTTTCTCCCGTTCCAAGTGTTCGAGTTCCAATCGTTCCCTGGCCGCAGGGTTGTACATGTAGTGCAGCATGGGGTCGGGGGGTTGCGCCGGGTGTCGTGCAGGTGAGAAGGCCGCGTGTGGTCTGGCGTACTCTGAGAGCTGCCTGAGGGCCGGAGTGTCCGCATAAGAACTCGGACGAGACGCTGCGTATCGATCATAAGGCGAGACGACTGGTTCCATGGGACCACGACTAGGAGGCTTGCAGGAAGGTGGCTCCGGTTGCTTCTCCGGGGTCGACATCTTCCTGACCTGCTGCGCCTGCGCGGCAGCCGCAGCGGCGGCCGCTGCGGCTGCCCTGTCCCGTTCCTCGCGTTCTCTTTCAGCCTGTTTCCTGGACCTCTCCTCTCGCTTGCGGGCCAGTTTAGAGTCAGGCACAGGTTTGAACATTAGATCAGTTCTGGTGCAGGAGTTGTTTTCGCCCCTGTTCCAGTGGCGCAAGAAGATGGCGCTCTGTGAGCGGTGGCACTCGGAGTCCTCGATGCGAGGCTCGGGTGAGGGACCGCGAGGGCTAGGAGGCGGGTCTTCCGGCTCAGGCTCTGGGACCATGTCTTGTTCGATCTTGGGTTCTACCGTGGACGGAAGGCCGAGGGGTTGCTGTGAAGTTGTCGGAGGTGGTGGTCGGTGATGGTGGTGATGATGATGGTGGACCGAGGAACTCGTAGATGACGTCAGACACGTAGCAGACACGAGGGGGGCTTTGCGCTGCTGGGTATTGTGGGAACTGCTGTGCGACGAGGAGTGGCTGTGCGAGCTGTGCGAGGAGATGGTCAGGAGCTTGTCATGGTGGAGAGTTGTCGCCTGGTGCATGCTGGAAGAGTGGTGCGAGTGATGGGTCGCGATCAGGTTCTCGCCCTCCTCGCGCGTCGTTACGGAGGAACTTGTGCTCGAGTGATGTGCGGTCATCATCGTGGTGCTCTCTTGGCTGCGCTGGGGCGACGGTGGCGGGATCGCGTGCGGTACCGGTCCGTATGGATATGGACTGAAGGGAGAATAACTGCCAACAGGCGGGTACCCCGGATAGGCGTGCGGGTGGTAAGGGTGCATCGCAGCAAACAGCGTGTGGTGCATTAGAGGATGGTGTGGGTGGAACGGATGGGCCTGGATGTGCGGACTCGGCTGCTGCGACGGGTGCATCACCGGCTGGGGCAGCGACGTCGGGGGCGGAGGTAACGATGGAGTTGGCGTCGCAGTTGGTGTGGGCGACTGTGCGACCAGATTCGACTGAGAGTTGCCGTTCGAAGAGCTCGATGTGTGCTTGCTCGGTGTGGGCGGTTTCACACCGTCGGGATCTTTCTTGATGTTGTCTAAACTCGGCCCGGGGAAGCTTCCAGTGTATCCGGGTACCTTGACCTCCTTTAGGCTTTGCAACGGGTCGGGATCCGAACTGATGATTTCCTGTTTGATCTTCAAATTCTGAGGCTCCAAAGGAGGTGTCCCAGCAAGATTATACATCGACGTTGGCGGAGGCTTCTCGTTCTGCATCGGCGGCATGATAATGCTACTGCTACTACTCATCTGGATGGGTTGAATCGGTTGGAAAAGATTCGCGACAGGCGGTTCCATGCGATCTGACTCGGCGTCAGGTCGATCGGGTCGTTCGGGCCTCTCTGGTCTCTCCAGTCGTTCCGGTCGTTCCGGTACCCGCTCGGGGGGTCTGCTATCTCTCATCACGTGGTCCGATTCCATCATCCTGTCAGACATGCGATTGTTCTGATGCAAAACCGTAAGCCCGAGAGGCTGCGGTTGCGGCGACGTAGGCATCGGCGGCATGGGCACCATGTTCGGCGGCAGGTTCGGCTGCATGCTCAAGTTCATCGAGCAAGTCTGAACACTCGGGGCCATCGGGCCAGTTAGTCCCTCGTGGTTCGTCCCGGGACCGCTCTGGATCGGGATATTCGTCGGGGGTATCGTAGGCTGCGTGGAGAGATTTGTCGGCGCCACGCTCGGCACTTGCGCCACGTTCTGTGGCAGGCCTTGCGTCACCGGCACGGTGCTCGAATACTGTATATTGAGCGGCAGAGGTTGTTGGCTCGGCGGCAGGGGCACACTCGAGGCGCCACCGATCGACTGCGACAGATTGCGCGCCACAGACGGCTGGTCGCCCATCGCAGTCGCGGATTGTGACGACTCTGTCGAGTTGGACTGCAAACTTGGCGGTTCCGTTTCCGGTCGCTGCTGCTGCTGCTCGTCCGACGCAGGCGACATCGCGTTGTCATTAGGCACTAAAGGCTCAAGCTTCACAGACGGTTGTGCATGTTCCTCGGGCTCCTGCTTCTCTTCTGGGATCTCCTCCAATGGAGGCTTCTTCTCTATCGAATGAATAACCGGGACCGAAATCGGCAGCGTTTGCATTGGCACGGGCTCAGGCGCAGGTGCCTCCTCACTGTTTGTCGGCTGCGGACTGACCGGCTCCTCGATCGGGGCTGTGCTCGCGGCCGGCTGACCCTCGGTCACCTCGGCTTCGGTCTCACGCTCCGGCTCGTCCATCAGGGAGTTGCTATCCGTGGTCAACGATTCGGACGGACTCTCTGGCCTTTCGCCACGTTTCCTCTTTTGAGATTCTTTGTCCTCGTCGGCATCATCCGCCTGGGTGCGTTTCTGTCCTTTCTTCGGCGTCTCAGCTTTCGTGCTCGACTTCTTCTTGGACTTGTCGTTCGACTGCTGCTGCGTCTGCTGTTTTTCCTGGTCGGGCGTGTCGTTGCCCCCAGTGCGTCTGGGCCTTGCGGGTCTGGGTGTCTCCTTCGCTTTGTTTCGCGTTCGCATTCTACCAGGGCTGTCCGGCGACTCAGCAGGCACAGGGCGGAACAGATAAGGCGGCGCTGGAGGTAACTCGCCCGTCTTTTTCAGGTGGATCCTGCATTCCGCGCACAGTAGGAGCTTATCCTTGCCCGCGACTTGGTAGTCCTTCGAACTGGTGGAGAAGCAGTGCTGACACGAGTGATTCGTCACGCCATTCGTGTTGGTGTCGCGCGAGTCGCTGTCCTCCTCTGAATTGTCATCCTCCGTCACCGAGCTCACCTCGCCGCCCGGGTTGTTGCTCGCCGGAGTGCCTACGGGCGCCGTCTCCGGCTCCGAAGCGGTTTCCTTTGCGTTCGCCGTTGGTGCGGAGTCCTTCGGAGCGGCGGCCGACTCCTCCTTTGGTGTACCGGCTCGAGAGTTGCGCGTGTTGCGAATTCTGCGTAATGACGCCTGGCGACGTCGACGGTGAGGTCGGTTGTTGTTTGCGCTCGGAGTTTTCTTCCACAGATAGTAAAACTCAACGAGCTCGGGCTGAAACAGAATGAATTCAAAATAAATCTCCAATCCAATAATCAAGAAACATTTATTTTTTTCAAACGATCAGCTTTATTCTACATACCGTATCCTTATGGGGTAAAAGATCCTTCCTGATACGAGAGAAGTTTTTTCCAAACTGACGTAGTCCCTTGACGAAACGTTTCTGTGAAATCAAATTGATCTATAAGTTTAAAATCCAAAATAAAAGTATGAATGATGGTTAAATTAAGTGAATGAATTTTTTGATTTGAAATAAATTTATTGATGAACAAACAAGTTTTGTAACTTTATTGATGGGGATTGGAACTTACGGTTTCTTCTTCAGACCACTTTTTATCAATGCCTTTTGGCACAGGGCATTTGACGAGGGCTTGCAGGGCTCTGCCAGGGTCATATCCAGAGTCGTGTAGAATGTCGAGAGCATTGATGGTTGTGTCGTCTCGCGAAGCTGCCACACAACCATCGTCTGGAGAACCTCCATCACACATACCAGCAAAAGCAGCCATGGACCGAGCTGCCCTTAGGTACATGAGAAGATCGCCATCCAGTGCCATTGCAGGTATCCATCTTAGCTCCTCTCGTTCCTTTACGAACTCGGGGTCAGGAAGAAGCTGGCTGGGTGGGATGCCTGGCCGGTAATCAGGTAACCGGGCCTGACAAGAAACCAATTCCTGTATCCAAAATTAATGATTTCGCGCGGTTAGCACCACTGCCATAGCGAGTTAGTCTTATGCACCTATACTCCGGCTTGTTTATCCTAATTTATCGGTTACCCTTAAACTTACGTCTCGAATCAAATGTTACGTAACAACACAAATTCAATGACAAAACAGATTAGTCAATTGAGTCAATCAACAAATTAAAGGAAAATAATTTAAAACAGAAAAAAAGTAGAAAAAAACACAAAATAAACGAACGAAAAAAAAATATATGAACAGTTACAAATTATTAAGCTGAGTAAGATTTTGACATTAGCAAAGATGCAGAAAGGGCGATCACTAAACATATCATAATGCTGAAAGAAGGCATGTATAACAGATACGGTTCTTTTTTTTTTATTTTGCTTCTTCTTTTTTTTTTCTATACAAAACAGAAAATTATACATCATGCAACTTTATCACGATCGCATTGTTTCACCGTGACTGAAAACCACTGTTTTGAGCTAGACGTCGAATCACCGATCGATCTATTCATAAGACTTCAACAAAATATACAGTTGGACGAGATTGTCACAACATTTATAACAAGTATACCAAATCACATGAACACAACGAACAATTACGAGTTCACCAAGTTTCAGCATGTAGTTGATGTTACTTGTGGAATATACACACAGTACTACGCAAAATCATGAATTTACTATCGTGTAATAGAAAAATTCAATAAGCATTGAACACTGGACGAAAAACATTTATTACTTTTTATCTTTGAATTTTTATTCGCCAATTTCTATTTTTCAATTTTTTTTCGTTGATTAATTCTTTTTTTTTTTATTTTATATATTTATTTGATTTATATCTTTTTTCAATATGAATAAATAAAAATTACAAAGTCGATTAATGTTAGATGAAAAAATTTGGCATTTTTTGTTCAAAAACTGGGTTAGGTGATTGGTGAAATAAAATGGTATCCTCTTTTTCATAAGTAACAAACAATCATAAAAAACTGAAGAGAATATTACATTCTGACACCTCATGCATACCTTGAAAGCCTAATGTACAAAATGAAAATCTATAGATTGATAAGACTTGTCACTTCAGAGTCTCATATATCAGAGTTTACATGAAAAGAAACTGAACAGTGTGATCGCTGCTAAATTGACTGCTTTCAGTGTGAATACACTCGCACAACACAAAGTTTCCTCCGATGATACACTCGGATCGATTTTTATGTCTTCCACTGTGATTATTAATATTTTACGAGCATTTTCAACGGGCATACAAATCTTACATAAGAACAAATTCAACAAGATAAAATCGTCAAAGTGTTACAAAATAATTGTACTACGCTGATCGATTATGATATGTTCTCTCACACATAATTCTTTTTCTTCTTTTTTTTGTGTTATCTATTTATTTTCAAAGTGACGATAAAATTGATGATGTGTAGTCAGATAATATAAACAAAGCCTTTTATTTTATTGTAGCAAACTAATTTGTAATTGACTAATGTAACAATTCGAGTAAGTAACAAACAAGAGAGAATTTAAAATAAGTCTCACAAATTGGTCTAACAGCTATTTCAGTATCAATTTAAAATCAATAAAATCTTAAGAGTTTCTAAATATCAGCACAGTCGTTTTCAATTATATCAACCGTTTAGGAACATTGAAGTTGATAATTATAGTTGATAATTATAGTTGATAATTAAAGTTGATAAATATAGTTCATACCAAGTTGATAGATTGAAAAGTTGTAACAAAAAATGTCTCTTTGTTTTCATCTCTTTTTAATTGATTGCAATTGCATTAATAAAATTATTGAGAGTAGAAAAAAAATAGAAAAAAATATATAAAGATAGAAAAAAACAAGCCTCGAGTAAGGTACGCTGTGCTGCACAATGTAGCTATCTGGCAAGAGGTGTCACTAGAATTTGATCAAACCTGATGAGATGGGCCCACGCGTATCTCGCCCTGGGTACCAGCTGACATCTCCCCCTCCTCCGAAGCTCCGCCGTGTTTCTCCAGGATTTCGATTGATTTTGATCTTGCGTTTCAGTAAATACCTATCATCCACCCCCCTGAACCGTACAGTTTTCTTAATCAGTATTTAATCATTAATTCATTTTTCAGCTTCTTATTCTGCATCCATCAACAAAATGGATGGTTTACGATCGCACGACTGATGGAGCAAACAAATTGACTGACAAACTATAAAGGTCGAGGCAATTATTTATCTTTGAACATTTTATTACTTTTTTTTATTTAAATATTTATTTAGTTTTTATGAAATGTTTCTTTTTTTTGAAATGGATACAGAATAAGTTTTTAGCATTTAAAATTACTAATTGAGTTAAAAATGACATGCTGAAGAAGTCAGTCAGATGACGCGAATGGCACAGCCATTCGAGCAAATCATAAACCGTTCTTGTAATTTAATTTTAAAATGTGATACTATTGCTCTGTCTGCATTCTCGAATTCAATTCAACTTGAACTTTTTTTTATAGAAAACAATTAATCAAGCCAGTTCGTTGAAAATTTGTTTCTTTCTCAATTTTCGTATCGTTTCGAATGTATTATTTTTTATTTCAATTACTCCGAAAATGCACTCCTCTCAACGAACTAACTTTGACCTTTTTTCTGCTTTGATTTTGTTTCCTCTATTATGAAACGCATGCATATTTTGTGAAGCACTGAATAGATATGAAAATTAATCATGTTTTGAATTTTTATCACAACTCAGAATATAATTTTTAAAAATTCCACCAACATTTGTAGCAGAAAATTGAAAAACATTTTTTTTAATGCTTATTGAATATCAAATTTCACTTGTGCAGTGCTGCGACAAATTTGAATGATTGTTTTTCATTAAAACATTTTTTTTTTCAAATTAACTTAATGAAATAGAAAATGGTCAAGATTTTGCTGATAAATATTAATCATATTTAATTGATTAGTATCGACTAATAAATCTGTTACAACAAACTTATCAAATGGAATCTACCATATTTTATTCTTTCTCTCGCTCTCTCTCTCTCTCTTTCTCTCTTTAGACTTTGTGTTACGTGAAAACAACAAAAGAAACAGTTTATCAATGTGAAAAGTTTTGCAAGTAAACGATTCGACACAAATAAAATTAATTAATTTAAGGTTTCACTTAAGTGGTCTTTAGTCACGGGAAAAGCTGGAAATAAATAACCGCTTGGAATCGTCATTTACATTTTGACAAACCATGTGTGATAAACGAAATATGTGGAAAATAACGTAAGAATAGAAAATTTTGAGTCTTTAATGATTAAAACAAAACAAAACTACAAAAAATATAATTGAAAAAAAATCCGAAAAGAAATGAAATAAAAAGGGAAAAATAATTAATTATTAAAAAAAATGTATTAATCTGCGATTAGGATCTAAAGTCAGTTAATTTTGATCGAATTAATTCCAAGTTTTTTGAGGCAATCCAAGATAAGGGTTGATACATTTATCGGATACAAAATTCAAACTAATCATCTTTATTGCTTAGGGAGCAACAAAATAATTTTACAATTTCAAGTCAACTTCTTGTCAGGTCAAGTATTGCATTTTTACCGTATTCAAATTTTGATCTAATTTCAAAGGAAAGAAAAAACCCGACAACAATTTTGGATCTTCGCAAAACTGCTTATCTCTTAAGCCCAGATAAAAACTAATTTATGGCATTAGAAATGACAAAAAGGAAAGGAAATGTTAGCTTCTATTTTTTTTGACCCATTGATTTGTTGATAATGGTTTCGATTTGGGACCATGTGTTCTTGATTAATCCGCTTAATGTTTTTTTTTCTTTTCTTTTTTTTTGTACGTTAAAGAAAAGAATTAATTTAACCATCAGAGAATGAAATATAAATTTAATCCTAACAATCTAGATGATGACAAATTGAAAAACATAGTGACTGCATCGATTTGGAATTGATATTTTTGTAAAGCTTGACCGGCAAGTGATAAATAAAAAAATAAAACGTGAAACCAAATATTTGTTCAAGAATCATTTTCCGCTTGAAAATAAACGAATGACCCTGGCGATGATGTTTTCTTTCTTGAAAACACATGCATAAAACCAGACGTACCCAAGTGAACCCCTGAAAGAACCCAAAATTTGAATGGAAATTGACTACAATTAATCACTTGTTATACATTTCACCCTGATGTCAAACCTTGCCCCCTCTTAGCGTAAAATCACATAGATGATTTTCGAAATTTCAACCAGCTGAATTTGAAAGAAAACCGTTTTTTTACGTAAGAATAAAAACAAAAAAATCAGAATAAATCAATGTAAAGGAAATTAATAAATCGAAGCAAACAAAACAAATCAATGAAAACAAACAAAATAAGGGGGAGGGGGAGAAAAAAACTAAATAGCAGAGGAATGAACTTGGGGATGAAGTATTTGTTATTAATTGTAGGATATATCGACGAGCACGTTAATAAGCCTTGTAAGAAAAACTTAATGACATGGATAAGTTGGCGTCCTTGATTGGCGCAAGCAAGGACATATTGTGGATCTTCAAAATAATTGATTCTGACACTTACTTGTGACTCACGAATTTGTTCGGTGTCCTAGGTACTCATTATGATCAACAACAATCTCTCTCGCTGAGACACTGGAGTAAAATCTCGGAAAGCCAAGCAAACCGACTGCGCGCACCCACGTCACGCAACACAGGCAAACAATCAGCGCTGCGACGCCACGGCGTTGGTCACCATCAATCCAACCAATTGCACTTGTCGATCGCTGCTTTTTATCACACCGCTTCTGTGCAACTAAGTCCTAACAGTCAGGTATCGGATGGTCTTGCCCAAACATCATCTACGACACCCAAACTTCGTCGCCATTTTGTATGGATCTTGCAAGTTTTGACGCCGCCATTTTATTCCTAGTCACGCTGCGGGTAATAATTCCATCTGACAGCACCCTCTTTTTTCTTGTGCCCGACCGACAAGGACGGACGCAGTTGACAGCTGCGGTTTTTTTTCTAGGGGAAAAAGCGTCAACGGTCAAACCATCCGTTTACATCTGCACTTTTTACAAAAACAAAAAAACAAAATAAAAATTGTCAAGATTTGATCATCTCTGGGACAGTTATGAAAAAAATGATACATTTTTTTGGTCTTTAGGTTGTTCTATCCTTTTCTATTTTAACAAGTTAGACAAAGATGGAAATACTCGTTAGAGGAAGAAGTAACTAAACATTAATGTCAATCGTCAAAACTTTCGCTCAATGCAATTGAATGCATTCGAAATAAAAACAATGGACACTAAAATAAATGCAACTCATGGTGTTATCGGACAACAATCGACAATATTTTGATTATTGGTAGTAAACAATCGTCGGGAATGTGGTGCGAGTTTGTTGGATGGACGAAAAAGGAACTTAGTCGCCATAAGATGATGTCAAGTTGTAAGCGTTTTATTGTGGCTTGACGTACTCATTTGACGTCGGTGGGAGGGGGACTGTTTTAACAGTTCACTGATACAGTTGTGGTGCTACGTACCGACTGACAATATTTCATTAGGATCTGATTGATTCAATTGGAGAGAAATCATAACCTTTAGCCATATGGTAATGGACATGTTTTGTGACAACGGGAAAAAGAAAAGTTGGAATGTTGCAGTCAATTGACTTGTTATTCGTCGTGAGTTGAACGTTTATTTGTTTTGTAGACGTTTTTTCTGGCTTCCAAGTATAAAGTTCTCGGATGACATGTTGCATCTTGCTCAATTCTTGTAAATGTTTTGTTTATTGTTGTTGACATGTGGATTTACGCCACAAGATGATTCGATTGAAAAAAAAAATCATTTATAGCTATCATATCAAAATTTGTAATTTGAGGATGCATGACAAATTTTAATTAAAGAACAATAATTAATTCCAGAAATACGACATGATAACGAGTGGAGGATCAATTTTCAATAATTTTAGATATCATTAGTTTTCAAAAAATTTTGACACAATTAGTTTTCCTAACATTTATTAATATGATTTATATTAAACGATAATTATGACATCAGATGTACTTTATTTGTTTCAAATAAATTATTTATTTGGATATTTTTTCAGATATAGACAAGCTAATGTTGTGTTGATTTTATTGAAGTTTGTTTTGAATTTTTATTCTGTTACAGTGTGTTCCAGTCAATTTATATACAACATGGAAATGTCAAGAGAAATGTTTGCCAGAGTGTGAATGTTATGTAACAATTTGACAAAAGATTCCTATCTTGTTAATAGAGGTACATAACAATCATTCCAATAAAATTGTGAGAAAGTTTATTAAATTATAATTTATTGATCACTTCTTTGCTTTTTCTCAGGAGTTTTGAATGGTATGAAACTAAAGTTCAAATAAATGTGATAACTTAAATTTAATCAAGGATTCAGACGTGCTATAATTAACAATGGCAGAACTTTCACATAAGGATACTTACGACACGCGTAGGTATCATTTTCCTTGCCAATAGATAATTCAGTTAAGAAGTAATAAATTTTATTGGAACAACAAAAGTTACTTGGATTAGTTGAATAAGTATAAATAAAAAATAAAAAAGACACAAGATAAAAAAAAAGAATTTGTACATTTGCTTAAGATAATAAAATTGCTTACTGACCGTAATACAAAAATGATAAATAGATAAAGAAAATTTTATAACTTTTAATTGATTCACACAAACAGAAGGACAGATAATACGAAACATTGCTGGAAATGTACACTCCGATGGAGATATGAAATGCGAACCAGCAAGTCCAACAGAAAAGTACAGCTTCTCCCGTTGTAATAGTGCAGGATCTGTTCATACACCTTCGTCATCGGCCCACAACACTGGTAAATAGAAAATTGGAAGGAAAGAAAATGAATGCTTTTACCTATCTTTAAATTTTTATAATTTCAATGCAATTTATGTTTATATCTGCAGAAGATGAAGACAGCGACAATAAAAATTCAACGATCACATATAAAGAGCGACGTAGAGAAGCTCACACTCAGGCAGAACAGAAACGGAGAGACGCGATAAAAAAAGGATACGATTCTTTGCAAGAACTTGTTCCAAGTTGTCAGCTCACGGATAATTCAGGGTACAAAATATCCAAAGCTACAGTCCTTCAGAAGTCAATTGATTACATTCAATATCTGCTTCAACAAAAAAGAAAACAGGAAGAAGAAAGGAATGCCCTGCGAAAGGAGGTCGTTGCTTTGCGCATCATGCAGGCCAATTATGAACAAATAGTCAAAGCACATCAAACCGAGCCTGGGCAATCGGAAATGAGGATTTCTGACGAAACCAAATTTCAAGTTGTATGTTCAGGATTATAATTAATTTGTGAGTTGTTACCAATGCTCTTCGTCAAGTGGTTGTTTCATTGTTTTTGTTACTTTTCAGTTTCGAGCAATTATTGATAGATTATTCCAAACGTTCAACAATATATCGGTGGCAAACTTTTCAGAATTGTCTGGTTGCGTATTTAGTTGGCTAGAAGAAAATTGCAAACCACAGGTATATTTCACTCGCTCTGAATTCATATCTCATATCTCAAATTCTGAAAATTTCAATTTCTCAACATTTTATATTTAATCTCATTTTGACTTTATGTTTCAGACATTACGAGATATAGTGATGTCGGTGCTACAGCAACTTACAAATCAACCATTGTAGTTCTTTTATTTTTTTCACGTTTTGTACATATATACAAATGTTTACCTTGTTGATCCGTGAAATTCATTTTCACGCAAAAACCAACTTAAATTTATTATATTACCTTTTATTATCATCCGGATTCATCTGAATCTAAGATGAACATTATTTTATTATAGAAACTTTAGTATATAATAGGGGAGAATTGAATGGCAATTGGCTTCATTTTTAAAGTCTATAATTTTTATCTCGCATTAAAACTATTTTATAAAGTTTATTTCGTGCTGTTACACGTACCAAACTTTTTTTATCCTTATTTTATATCTTGACATAATTACGAAGAAAAAGTTAACAATTTCATTTAGATGAAAATTTGAAATATACATTTGCGATTCTCTCCTCTATACTAAACGAGGGTATTCAACGTTGGAAAATATTTGTACATTGAGAACGACCATATGTATATTTTTGCTAGAAACTTTGCTGAAACTAGTTTTGATTGTTAAGTAATGTATAAAAATCTGCACTTAATTATTTTATCAATCTGAATCTGTAATAGAAACTTAACGTTTCGAGTTATCGTGTTCGAGTAATGGCGTTCGTGTAAACTAAGTTTTTCATAGCAATGAGTTAAAAGATTGTTTTTATACTGTTATTATATTTTCTGTTAGAAGAACTTCATATTTTAAGTACTGTACGACTTTCTTTCTCTTTTTTAATAACTATCATATTAAGTTTATGATTTCTTATTGAAATAAAATTCTTTGATAAAAACATAATTGAGCAGTTTGTATGATTTATAGCAAATCGTGGAGACCCGAAACCTATTTACTATTGTAAATGATAAAAACTGTGTAAACTTTGCGAGGTGCGCTGAAAGAATAAGTTTCGAACTCAATTTCCTCTTCATGATTACACTGGTTACCATTATCTCTATTTAAGAAGCTGACACATAAAATCTAGTTCTCGGCATGTGCTGTATAAAAAATAGAAAATAAATAACACGAAAGGTAGTAGTAATAAATAGTAATCCCTAGAACCATGTGCGGGTTACATTATTTTAGATATTGCACACAAAAACTATTAATCGCTTAGACCGAGAAAAGTTTAAAAATTGATTAATATACATTCGGCACAAAAATTATTGGACACCTAAGATTTTGATCATATAGCATATTTAAAATTAACTTTTCAAGCTTAAGGGGGGTTTTCGGTAAATTTGACTTGAAAAAAGCCCATTTTCATGATTTTTTTTATTAACATAATACAATTTATACTTTTGGGGTTTTTGCCATTACTTTGTACGTATATTGAAGTATACTTATGAATTTTTTAATTGAAAAATCTATCAAATAGCATGCGTCTTATTGTAGAATATGTAAGGCGTGCACGTCTAATCGGCGTACAAGATAGAGTCAAAATGGTTCATTTGAATTCAAAAATCAAATGATATTCAAAAAATAGATCAAATTAGTTGGAGTTTGACGTACGAAAAAGTTAAAAAAGTCTATCTTTAATACTTTTTCTGATTTTTCTGATTTCTGATTTTAAATATTTCATCTGAAAATGAAAAAATCAAATAAAAAATGACACTTTTTTTCACTGGACACAATTTTGACGAAAAATAAACTTATTTTCACTTTTTCGTACGTCAAACTCCAACTAATTTAATCTATTTTCTGAATCTCGTTCGATTTTTGATTTCAAATGAACCGTTTTGACTCTATCTTGTACGCCGATTAGACTTGCACGCCGTACATATATGCTACAGTAAGACGCATCTATTTGATAGATTTTTTAATGAAAAAATTCATAAGTATACAAAGTAATGGCAAAATCCCCAAAATTATAAATTGTATTATTTAAATAAAAAAAAAATCATGAAAAGTGGGCTTTTTTCCAGACTGATTTACCGAAAAACCCCCTTAAGAGGATGAATAAACGTCTGTGTTTATGAAAAACGAGTTGAGGTGTTGCGTCAGAAATAAACATTAAAAGACTAAATAAAATATGTCAGTCGATTCTTTGCAACTATATGAATAGCCTGATATATTTTATGTGTCTTTTAATGTTTATTCATAAAACAGGACTTCAGCTCGTTTTTTATAAGACTTCAGCTTTAAAACCTCTGGGTCGAACAAATTTTAAATTTAGAAGCAGACTGCGTTGTCGGTTGTTACCCTTCAAAAATTTAAAAAAATAAAATCTGACTTTTATAAATTGGCACCTTTGTCCGTTACAAACATTATGCTTTTTATTTTTCTGCAAATTTCATTTTTTATTCGTCATTGGTCAACTACGGATAAAATCATAGCTCGATCACAATTTTATAAAAAAAATCAGATTAATGTTAAGCATCGATGTCAAGGTGGTTCTAGCGTGATAATCGAAACAAAATGTTTATATCCGGGTCGCGAACCCGAAGGTTCGATGTCGAATGTCGCGATCGTCAAATGTTCATGCCTCGATGTCACATTGTTGAGTGGGTAACACGTCAGTCTTCTTCTGATTATGGGTGTGAATGAACGTGTGAATAAAATGGCTTGCTCGTCTTTTATAAAACTAGTGTTTCATTTCGGTCACGCGGTGCGTAACATTTTGGGGACACGTCCGGGATCGCAAAAACAGAGAGTTACGGGCCACGCGTTTGAAACTGATGTTGAGGACGATCTTCAATCTGCCTGAGGAGTCATTCTGGCCTGATGCCAGGAGGAAAGGAAGAGGAATTGATAACAGCGAAGGCTGAAGCAGGCAAGCTAAGGCAGAGAGCTGTGGAACGCGAGATGGACAGGACAATCGAAAGGACGAAGAAGATAGCGTTCCTCTAGCGATAAATTAACCAACGAAGTCGAATTCATTTACACATTTAGGAAAACACACGCCCATACAGGAAATTCCAACACTTTTAATATGTAATAATTGTCACAATGTAATAACCCAAGTAGAAATTTCGATCGGGCTGAAACCAGGCCTGACCAGGAAACCACGCGATCAGATAAGGACTCGGCATGGAATCCTAGGATGGCACTGCGTATGAGCGTCACGCTTGGCATCCCTTAGGGCCCAGCCGGGAATCCCGTTTGACCCAACTAGAACCCGGTCAGGACCTCGTCGATATTACCCTGATTGCCATTTTTAAAAATTAATACACAAAAACATGGTTAATTATTTAATTTATACTATTTTTTTTGTCAATATTTAATTTATTTTGATTTTTAAACCATTTAAACTGAGGTTTCTAATGAACAAACCAGATTCGACAATTTATGAAATTTTTATTGCTTATTATTTTTAGATTGTTTGATTTTACATAAAAACAATAATTAATAAACACGGAGGTTTACAGGGTGAGGCGTCACCCGCCAAGAAAGGCCCCGCTTACAGCCGATGAATCGCTCTTAAGGGACCCAGTTCATTTGCAGGGCATGCCCTTCAGAGGTCCGGAAACAATTTTTTTAGGGAAATTTCAGTTTTTTTGACTTTTTTTGAGAAAGTGTAATACGAGAATTATACGAGTTTTACAGACCAGACTGTACACGGAGAAAAAGGTTTCTTAAAATTTATCATTCAAAATAGCAAAAGTACCTTATATCAGACTATTTTTTGATTATTCCAATTAAAAATCAGGATTTTACTATGTTTTATTGTGAAATCAGAAACCCGATACAACGATTTTTGGGACATATGAAAGAGTCAAACA
>JAPYZS010001348.1:0-16539 GCA_030522925.1 Trissolcus japonicus | reverse complement strand
TCATTTTCTTTTCATTTTAGTCCTTATTTTAATGTACACAGATTACTTCCCAACGTGCACTAGTTTGAACGTGTAGAGAATAACTGTGTAAAGACTCTATACCTTTCGATAATTTATCTGAAGTCCATTTGATCCGAATTTCATGTTTACGATTTTTGAAAACACGTTTACGATTTATGTAAACATTACCGATTTATGAGAAGTTAGATTTACACAAATTTTATACAAATCTGGCTATCGGGTTTATGTAAACCTACCTCTTCATTGTCATGCAAAATTGAAATAATTATTTACATGCAATATTTAGAAAACAAATGTTCGTTCAAATTCAAAAATTGGTCAGAAAAACCATGATTGGTTTTCAAAACTTGTAAAATTTTTTATTTGTAAATCTGATTTATGTAAATAATGCAGCATACAGAGGAGTTAGATTTGCACAAAATTTCTGTACAGCATTTATGTAAAGATTGCAAGAAATTTACAGAAATATTTTTATCGAGGTAATTATGGGGCATTCTCTTTGTAAAATTTTCATAGAAAAAATGAAAATGGCTGAAGTAATTTGTTTTGATACTATATCCAAAATAAAAAGACACGTGTATGTTATATTTTTCAAAATTTTACTGGAATATTCTGATTTGTAAATTTTCACTTTTTACTGACTGCTTTTTTAAAACTGATTTAACATGAAATGATTCGTCGTAGCAAAAACGTATTATACGTGAAATTTGTTGGTTTCTTCGTGAACTTTTCGGATCTTCTATCTATTTTTTTGAATTTCAAAATTAAACAAAGATATAGCAAAAAACCATTAAAATTGAATTTCCTTAAATGCACCCCTTCAAATTTTTATTTTTTTATGCCAAATAATTTGTTTCTTGGTATAAAATCAAACTCGTCAAATTTAAAGTGGTAAACATTACCGTTTAAAAATTACAGCCATTTTTCTATTTTTTTCTAAGTCTAAACTGATAATTTTTAAAAATAAAAGCCAATTTCCAAACTTTAATAACTTGGACAATTTCAATTAAAAAATAATTTTTATATATATTTTATATATATTTTGAAGCTTGGAATCTTAACTTTTTGAATGTCTGAATGGAAATCTGATAATATGATACTGGGAAGTAATATCACGATTGTTTAAAAAAATCATGATTTCGTCCAAAAATTGGAAAATTCTGTAAATGATTTAATTTTACAGGTAATTTAGAGGTGCTTTACAGGTAATTTATAGGTGATTTTATTTGGTTTTGTGAAATGACACATTTATTTTCCTTATAGTATATTATATTTATATTTTCGTATAGTATATTATATTTTCGATATAGTATCAAAAAAAATTACTTCAGCGGTTTTCATTTTTTCGATGAAAATTTCACAAAGAATTTCTCTTATATATTCATAAATATAATATAATTCATATATTCTTTACATAAAATACAATATATTTCAAAGATATTTGAAAATATATTTTCATGAGGTATGGGCGGATACCACTATATTACTAGTTTTTATTCAATGATCACACAGTGAAAATTAATTCGGCATTAAATTTATAAACATATTAAACTTATGATACATAAGTTTTGGAACGCCTAAACCAGCCTAAACGTCAGTAGGCTTTATGTAAAATAAAAACATAAAACCAATAAAAAATTGAGAACATAAGATTTAATGTGATGTTTATTAGATTATCAATTTATGCAACACCAACATTGTATGTGTTTTGAATTTTATGTGTTTCGAAGTTATGCATTCTAATATGTTTTAGTAAATATAATAAGTTTTAGTAAAGATGGTTACGTCAAGTGTGACATCACTAGACACTCATGTATTTTTGTCAATGAAAACGTAGCTTAAATATTGAGCGCTCCCCTTCTTTTTATCAGCAAACTTCACACCAGTTATTACTTCTTGAGACGAACTCGTGCTCGTGAGTCGTGAGTATTCGATCGCGCTATCAGTTAACGAAAATATTTGTCATTTCTATTTCATATTTTTTTCATTTTTATTTCAGTCTTTCTCGAAGTTGTAACCAGCGATTCATTCTTGGTCAACACCTATTTGATAATATTAAACATGTCGACTCCTGTTGTAAGGTTTAGTCGTTATTCGTTTGATATTTTCACACACTTATCTGCACGAAGTACACTCAGGTGAATTTTTTTACAAATCCATTTATTTATTCTAACTTGTTGATTCTCGTTGTTTGTTCTTTTTCATTTGTTTTTAATTTAATTCATTCGTTGTCCCTCACTCTTCTCTCCATAAACTAACCTCACTACACTTAGTGACAAAATTCTCATTTTCATTGATTTATTTCAAATTTTATGAACTTTGATTGACTGACACATACAAAGATACATTTTCCCATATTCGTTACATGAAGAGTCTTGAAGACTTGGAACAACGAATGAATTTCATTAAAATATTTTCTCTAATCTAAATTTTGCAAGCATGCTACTTCGCTGTATTTTTCTCATTCAGATATTTAATTTTATTTTATTATGAATTTTACAGAACACGACCTGTGCCTTTACTCAAACAAAATTACAGCACTGCAACAGAAGAGCACAAATCAGCTGGCGAGACAACAAATCCTGAAACAAATTTATCCGATAGCGAAAAACAACTAAAATCTGACATTGAGCTGTTAAATAAAGAGATCAGTGCGATGAAAGAAACCAACAATAATTTGACTGACAAATACAAGAGAGCTCTGGCCGAGAGTGAAAATATTCGATTCCGATTGACGAAACAAATTGATGATGCTAAACTTTTTGGAATCCAAGGATTTTGCAAGGATTTGATAGAGGTTGCAGACATCCTTGGTAAAGCTACTGAGAGTGTTCCTAAAGATCAAATTTCTGAAAGCAATCCGCATTTGAAAAGTCTTTACGAGGGTTTGACGATGACTGAAGCACAACTACATAAAGTGAGTTTCGTTTTTAAAATTTTTATTATTTTAAAAATGTTAAAAATGATTAACAATACTTCTAAGAGATGTTTTTCTATTTACAAATGTTTGCAAAAATAGGTTTTCAAAAAACATGGTTTAGTAACATTGAATCCTTTGAACGAAAAATTTGACCCTAATCAACATGAAGCTTTATTTCAGCAGGTAATATTTTATTCACAAGATGTATTTTTATATTTAAAAATTTACCAGTTATTTTTCATAATTTGAAGGAAATTTGGTTTTTTAGGAAGTCCAAGGAAAGGAACCTGGTACTGTTGTAGTTGTTTCAAAAGTAGGATACAAACTACACGAAAGAATAGTACGGCCAGCGTTAGTTGGAGTAGCAAAAGGATAACTTGATATCATTTTTAATAAAACACAAAAGATAAATGTAGTTTTATGTTTACAACCTGATGATGGGCAACTGTTTACCTGTTGAATGGTTTTTATTGTAAATGGAATATATGTATATAACATGTATTTTTCAATTATACTTTGTTTTAAGATTTGAATTTCTCAGAGAAGGAGGAATTATTTATCATGTTAAGAAATAGTTATCACAAATACTTTATTCAATCAATTTTATTTACAAGAGTTGCAAACAATTACAAATAATGAAAGTTGCAAGAGTTTTGATATTTACATTTTTTGATGCAAATGAAAAAATGTATACACTAAATGAAACTAGCATCGTTCAAATACTTTGTACAAGTCAGGCAGAGATGCAATTTGCAAAATCGTTGAATCGTGAACAAATCTTTTCGGCGGTAATAAACTTTCTTTGAAAGCAGTGTATAAAATGTGCTCAATTTTGTGCATCCATGTACCAACTTCCACTTGTCCATCAATGCGGCTATAAAATCTTGCTGTTTCGCGGCATATGGTTTTGAAACAAGGTTTTTCACGACTCCAATCAACTTCAGTAGCAAGTCTCAGTACAAATAATGGCAGTTCTGACATCGATGGGAAATAGTTATCTATTATAAAATAGATTATTCTAATTAAAATATCAGTTAAAAATGACAAATATCAGCAGAATACGATTTAACTCACCTATCAAAATTGGCAGAGATCTTAGGTTTCCATTTTTGTCAATGATGATTGAAAAGTATTCTCTCAACATATCTGCTTTTTCCAGCAGCAGATCTTTTACATTTTCTGCTAACTCTTCTTTTGTTCCATAACTTTCATCCCAAGCTGCTTCTTCGGTATCGAGACCCATCATTGCCAACTCATAAATTGGTAACGATTCCTGCATTGATAAAATTTGAATTTGTGATGTAACTATGAAATTGTTTGAATAATCAAATACTTACAGAAAATTTTATGATCCCATGATTCGCAAAATTGTACAGCATTATTCCATAAAACAGTTCTTCTCTAAAAAAATACATTTTAGCCTTGAAAAACATTTTATTTAATTATAATAATAAGTTTTCACGTCAAAATTGTGATAAACTTACGCTAATATTTGTGTATTACATATATATAAATTAACATCGCTCTGAATGACAGCATATTTTGTATCTACACATCCAACAAACGTCAAGTTGGCCAGTATTACTCTCAATCCTTCGTTATAATTGTCTTCGATGCTTTTTCTCAATTCAAGGACACTCAGCAGCTTAACGTCTCTTCTAAATTTATTTACACAATAGTCGTCTAACTCTCGAGTCAACTTCAACTTTTGCGTCTGAGATTTTTCTCGAGAACCCTCGCTATTTTTTTTATTGTTTCTTAATCGTTCAACATCTCCTTCTTCATCTTTACCGGATTGTTCTTCAGACAAATTCAGTGATACTTCTTCAACAAGTTCCATCTCATCTTCATTTTCTTTTTCCATATCTCTACTCGTACTCTGATCCGACAACAGGCTTTTATCTTGCGATTGTTCGACAACTTCTTTAGGATCATCAATTTTTGTCCCTTCCAGCTGAAGCAGCTGACTTTCCAAAACTTCTTCCGACTTATTATCTTTTCCTAAGCAGTTATCAATGGAAGTATTTTTTGATACGATTTCCACAGTGAAATTGAATTTGTCCAGCTTTTGATCAGTTGCATCTGTTCGTACCATTTGTTGTTGATAGAGCTTTTTTGTTTTATGTGCTACGTCCTTATCGTGCTCAGGCAAAACTTGCTTCAATGTTTGAGAATTAACGTTTACAGTCGGCAACTTATTTTTGATATAAAAAGTCCTCGAAGCATCATTGGAAGACAATTTCTCGTCCAAAGCAAGTTTCACTTTCTCTATGATGAAATCTTCATAGAGGAATCGTACTTCGTGTTTGGTTGGATGTACATTAACATCAATATTCACAGGGGCGATTTCCAAAGATATGTAACAGAATGGGTGGGTTTTTTTCGGGAGATAAATTGAGTACAAGTCTTCCAACATTTTTCGTATTGCTGAAAAAAAAACAATTATGTTGTGTATATTTTTACTTTATATATATATAATTTGATTAAAATTGATACCTGTAGACTCTACTAGCCGATGATTGATAAACAGCAAAAGTGTTAATTTTTTGTTTGAATAATTAGGATTGGTTACCAAGGCGTGTAACTTAAATTTGTATTGCTGGTCATCTAACGTGATTTCTAAAAGCTCCCTAAATATGGGGTTTCCGTACAATATTCTAATATTGTTCATCTGCGTCGACAAGTGAGGCGTTCGAATCTGTTATTATCATATCAACATTATTATAACAATGTTGACAATAACAATGACAAGCATATGAATAATTCATCATCTAAAAATTGATCCCAAAATTGAATGTAGATCTTTCATAATTAATTTTACCTGACTTTTTACATCTCCATGTTTCTTCAAAGTGAATCCCACAGTTGGATTATGAACAGCATACTTGTGTACAACTTCAGAAATCTTCAAGAATTCGTCAAAAGCATTGGACAAAGCTTTTCTTCTGGTTGGGACATTGTAGAAGAGATTTTCTACAGTAATTATAGTTCCCTGATTTCCAGCACATGGCGTTGGTGATCCCTTTAACTTTCCGTCATTGTAAGAAGCTCTAAAATATGAACAATTTTTTTTAATTTCCAAAATAGTGTTAATAAATTGTTTGATAATTGCATCTAGTTACTTTCAAAATCTAACGATTCGCTCTTAGAAGCCAGATACCTACATGAAAAAAAATTGTTTTCTTCAAATCATGTATTTTCAGCAGTTCAATTTGTGCGTAACACGTTTTATGAAAGTTGCATGTTCAGACAAATTTTAATACGAAACACATAAATTTACCACTCTTTCAAAAATATTTGTTATTTTACTTGTTTAAATATAATGTTGATAACACTGTAAAATAACGAAAATGACATACTTGTAAGCACACTTTTCATCGGCTGTTTTAGTTGTTATTGTGAGCTGAGCAACATGACTAATGCTAGCTAGTGCTTCTCCACGAAATCCAAAGGTTGCTATCGATTTAAGATCATCAAAATCCTGCAGTTTGCTTGTAGTAAATCTCTCACAAACAATTTCTAAATCATCTTTTCTGATTCCCGTTCCATTATCTTGAATCTAAGAATAATAAAAACTATGAGTAAACGATAAAAGACACACTGCCAAAATTTAAAACAATCAAATTACCTGCAACAATTTTAATCCACCTTCTTTGACAGTGATCTGTATATTTGTTGACTTAGCATCCAAACTGAAAAATGCATTGTTTACAAATCTATCTATCGATCTAACCTTAAATTTGAAATGAGCCAAAAATTGGCTTACCAATTTTCAATGAGTTCTTTCAAAGCATTCGACGGTCTCTGAATGACTTCACCAGCAGCTATTCGATTAACAACTACCGGATCGAGTTTTTTAATTTTCGGTATAGACATTCTGCAAAGCTATTTAAAACTTGACAAATAAATTCAAAGCAAAAACCTAGCGGAGTTTTTTTTTAAATGTAGGGCTCCAGTTTTGCGAGTCCCTAGTCGCCAGTGAGAAAGAACTACTGAAGTGACTATACGATAATACAGAAAGTCTGACAATGCTGCGGGACGACCATATACTCTCTTGTTTTACTGATTGCCATGTAGCAGCGCAGCACGTGTAGTTTTATTCAACAAAATATCCATATTTTATCAATGCAGTTTTTGTCGTTTTTTTGCTTCAATTCCAGTTTTTTTATTTATTATAAAAAATTTCATATATTTATTGTAGGGGTAATTATTGAAATATTTTTACATTCAAATTATTGGACCAAGTAAAATAATTTATAATGCATAATGATTGGTTAATGTATTACAAAATCAATATATGTCGTATTAATTTTTTTACATCTTAATTTCATAAATGTTACATTATATTTTTTGTACTTATTATCTATTATATATATATATATATATATATATATATATATATACATAATAAAATTATATAATTTAATCTTCTTATTTTCAATGAAAAAAAACAAACAGAATTTATTCTCTAAATATAAACAATGAAAATATTTAATTAAAGCAAAAATAGAGTTAATTCAATAAAATTGATGTCTGTTTTTGTTAAACATTGTGTCAAAACTTTTAAATTTCATTTTATGACTTATTAAGATTAGCGCAAAACGTTATTTTTCATTCGAAATTGTCCGCAATATTGTTTTGCAAATGAATATGCAGAGCGAGTAATACATGAACTTTTAATACAACTGTTTTGAAAAATTGTTTCAGTTACAAAAATAAATTTACTTATAAAATTAGCGAGCAACTTCAAACGTTTTAAAAGAATTAAAGCAATCTCTGCGGAATTGTTTTAAATTCATTGTTTACATTTAAAGTATATTAAACTCTAACATCGTATCATTGATGTCCTGCATTTTAGATCATATTTAAAGGGTTTTCAAAATTAGGGATAATTTTAAACCGAAATTACTACACGTTCATCTTTCCAAGAGGCCGTGATGAAGAAGTTTCAATAACTAAGCATTAGAACCGCACCTCAAGGTGAGTATTTACTTATTCACTGTACCAAAGTGGTCTTTGAAATCCTAGATCTTTTTGCGAAACACTTATTTATCATAAAAAAATTCTCCTTGGTAGCACAAGTTTCTCTAAACAATTTTACACAAAGTTTGCATAAATCTAACTCTGCATTGTCCTGCATGATTTACATAAACGGTTTACTTCACAAAAATGTTTTACTATGTCAATAAACTATTTACAAAACAATTTTTGGTTTTCTAAAACTTGAAAAAATTTTCAAAATTTTGAGGATTTTCGCAAATAATTCAAAACAATGCGGAGTTAGATTTACGTAAAATTTGTGTATAGCATTTATGTATTAAATTTGCACAAAATTTACGTAAAGCTGGTTGCTAACCGCTAATACATCATAAGGAAATAGTTTGAACACGTAGGCAATTTTCCTGTTACATTTCTTAACCCATTACCTGCCAAACGTTAAAGGAGTCAACTTTCTGGTAACTTTTTTGCGGATTCATAATCTACACGTTCAAAATAAGAAAATTTTGCAATAAAATTTTTTTTGTTTTTTTTTTGCAATAACAGTTATATGTGTTTATAAAAATTAATTTTTTTAATGTAAAATTTAAACTTTATTGTAATCCCTATCTGTTGTTATAGTTGAAGAAATTGTTTATCGCACTGGGTTTTACTATTTAAATGAAAATGATTTTTGGAAATGTTGCGAAAACGCATCAACAACAGGTAATGGGTTAATTATTTCCACCCAATTTTAAAATTTGGAAATTTTTAGTCAATTCTAATACGAGTCCAGTTTTATTGAAAAAATAATCAAATAAATACACGGAGACAAAATAATTAGTTGGCACCTGTCTTGAAAAGGAACTAGCCCTGTCCAATTTGAGCCTATGTTGAGCGTATTGCTGAACAATGTCCGGCCTGTGCTGGCCCCTGTCTAGCGTAGTAGCTACTGCTGTATTGGACAAGAACGAAAAGGCACACACAACTTAAATTTAATTTTTCGAGTCACGTAACAATGTGGCGTTTGAAATAGCTTAGATTTTATCTTGATGTTTCTTAATCAATAGAGTCTGATAGTCTACCACCTTCTTAATTTTTCTTTCTCTTCTAGATATACAGCTCTCCTCAAAATTTGCCACGTCAAACTTAACAATTGATAGGGAGTTTCCGCGAATGCGTATTTTGAAAAAAAACTGATTGAAGAAGAAAAATCAATTTTACCTTAGTTTTAGCCTTAAATATGCATAATACGGCTTGATTTTAATCTATTTCAAACAAAAAAATTAAGAATTAAAATTCATTGAAAATACTAAGAATTTGTTTTTAACAAAATAAATCTAAATAATATATATTTCCAATTTAAAATTTCTTTTAAGTTAAAAACATAATTTTGAATAAATTAATCTAAGAGTCAATTTTTTATAAATTTAATCAGTAAAAAAATGTATCATTCATTTTTCTATACAACGAAACTAGTGCACTGATTTTCATGTGAATCGGAAGATTTGTTGCAAATGACAGCGAATTTGGAACCTATATAATTGTTATTAATTGGTGTTTTCATCATGTTTTGATTCATAATTTGTAAAAAAAATGACTCGTGTTGGTAACGAAAAAAAAATTGTTTGACGTATACGTAACGAAATTACTCTCATAAATGCATAACAATTGATTTGACATAATATTATACTAAATTACTCATGTAGAGCTTTATAATGTTGCAACCCTCGGTGGTTCAAATCAAGTCCGTTGTTGATGAAAGCGCCAAAGTGCGCGCGGGCTGTAGTATCGTTTACCCCGCGAAAATGTCAAGTTACGTGGCAAAAGTTGCATCGGCTTGGCGGGCTAGAATCAATTTACGCGCGCGCGATTTTACTGTAAAAGTTGCGCACGCATTGTATACATCAATGTGTCCGATCAGCTGAGCGCCAGCTGTGTCGGCGCGCTCTCTGCCCGAATGGCGTTGCCGGCGTGTTTGGCGGCGGTCAATCTTCAGTTGCATTCTTCAAGCGTTGTTGGCTGCTTTGTAACCACGATCGGTGCGTCCTTTTCAAAAACCACCATAACAATGATAAAAGTGTTCCAACCGTGACAAAAAATTGTGCACACGTCTTATTTTTAAAGTGAAAACAAAATCGCGGCGCAGTGGAAGTGAAATTGATCACTTGTATAATGTTGAAACAATAAGCACCGCCAAGAGACCGTTATTAAAACTAGACACCACTTATTTATCCTGCAAATTATATATTTTTGATGATAGATAGTTGTTGTTCCAACGTTACAAACAACCGAGTGAATGATATTGTAAAACATTTTCGAGCACAACCTTTTTCCAGGAAAACGGAAATGGTCGCCTGAGAATAGAGGTTAGAAACGCAGAAAAGTGCCCGATTTCCTGGTGAAAATATTATAAAACGTGTGGCTCATGTTGACGCGAGTTGTGTTGTCGTCAAAAAAAGTGCGCGCAAATTTGCGCGGTCCCGGAAAATTTGCTGGAGGTTATGTTTTGATCATAGAGGGCGTACGACGAGTAAGAATTTAGGGGTTGTCGGTGTTTCGCGCGTTACAATCCCGCGCTCGCCCGACTGTACGGACGCACAATCGCCGCGAAAAATCGCGCCAATACGCTTTTCCAAGATCAGCAATATTGTCGGTTGCAAGCTGCTCAACAAACGAGTGAACGCGCGATTCACAGCGGATCGAAAAAAGATTCGTTTTAACAGTGTCGAGGTGATCAAGGGCCCGCGCTTTTCCGCTGGAAAGCCGTCCCGCGAAAAAGCCACCACTAAGGTAGAGAGTCGATTTATTTGCATTGCCGTTTGCGATAGACTTCAAGGTTGGTTAAGTTCTCGCTCACGTCATCACACGCACGTCGACATGCCGAAACAGAGGTGAGTCCAAAACCCGGGGGTTTTGCCGGATTACCTGGCTCTTTAATTACATTTTTCCTCTAATTGAAGTCCCCGCTGCCAGGACAAGCCCAATCGAACCGCGATGATTCCTCCTAATATCATGCCACCGCGTGCTCTTTTATAACCTTGCACATCTGGATCGACAAGTTTGTTCAGAAAAATGTTCAACAAAAATGTCTATGATTCTTTAGAAGTTATCGTGACGTAACCACGTTTTTGTCACACTCGGAAAAATAGAAAAAAATACCAAATCTTTACAGAGGACGTGGAGCATGATCAAAGTAAACAAATAAAAGGTTGCTTTAATTTCAAGCTGGAATTAAAAATGCAAGAGAGTTGTTAATTTGTGTAAACAAAGCAAATCCAAAAAATGAGAAAAAAGCGTAATCTAATTAGGCGGTTTCTAAAAATAGAACCTCCCAATTTAATTCTGATAATTCTATATAACCGCATGTGCTCGAGACTCCTCCCTCTCTCTCTCTTTTTCTTTCTCTCTCCCAGCCTATTTTATTTAAAGTACGCTTATTTCTATTGTTCACAGCCTGCAGGAGAAGAACCTTCAGAGTCAGGCGACAAAGATAATGTCGCAGGCGTTGAAAAGAAAACGACGTAGCACAGACAAGTCGGAGGATGCCGAGAACATTCACCCTCCGAGCAAGATGCCTGCGCTGTCAAAGCACGTGCAGAACATTGTCGACGAGTCGTGCTGCACATCTGACGAATTAATCGGGTCGGATTACCCCTCGCCTCTCAAGGACCAGATTGAACCTGAAACTTGGTCCGAGTTCAGAAACCTCACGTGCTTCATGACTCCGTCCACCTCTGGCCAGAACAAAAAGGAGCCGCTGCCCGCGTTCTCCTGGGCTAACGGTTCCAAAGTCTGGTCCATCATGTGCAGCAAGGACCAGAAGACCTTAAAAGACAGAGACCCTGACCTCTTCTCCAGACACCGCACCCTGCAGCCCAGGATGAGGGCGATTTTGCTCGACTGGCTCATCGAGGTCTGCGAGGTCTACAAGCTACATCGGGAGACCTACTACTTGGCCATGGACTTTATAGATCGCTACTTGTCCACACACGACAACGTGCCAAAAAACCAGCTGCAGCTCATGGGCATTACATGTCTTTTCATCGCTGCCAAGGCAAGTCACTGATTTATGATACAATTTTAAATTGTGACACAATATGGTTACAGCTGAATTCAACCTCTCGACTACATGATTGTAAATCCAGTTTGACAAATTTGGCCTAACGAATCTGCCAGATGTCGATGTTGGTTTCGGTTATTTTTAGAAATTTCGTGTCATAAAAAAATCTGCTTATGTAATCTAATGTCCATTATTATGGTTCATACGATTTTCGTAGCAACAAACAAGATTTTTCTCTTGACAACAGATTTTTAAAAATAAGAAAATAAACTCTGAAAACCCGTTTAATGAAGACAATATATTTGCTTGGGAAATCCAGTCCCTTTGTATTTTTCTATACCTACAAATTTTTATTGTTCAGGGAAAGGCAATTCAACTCAAAAATGTTCTGGAAAAAAAAGATCTTATTTGAGATATTGTTATGTATTAATTCTATTATACGAGTATATAAATGGATAATAAAGTAACTAAAATAGTCAACTAGGAATGTTGATAAGTCATTTATTATTTGACACACGTTTTCGAGGAATCAAATTTGAATCGAATGTCAACTTGATTTTTAAATACTGTTATCACAATTGTTTTCCATTCATTATCACTTTGGTATGCAAAGGTTGATAGGCTCAGAATACAGGCTCGAAAGATGATAATGAAAATTACATAACATTTATTTTTATATAATGTTCAAAAGATATTCAAATTAATCCATTAATTTATAAATAAGAACAATAAGATAAATACAGGGAGATAATGAAGGAAACTTGATGATTTTAGTGTGAGGAAATCTACCCGCCAAAAATCGCAGAATTTGCTTACGTGACAGACGGAGCGTGCACAGAAGAGGAGATTTTAGGCAAAGAGATCATAATTCTTAAAGGGTTGAAGTGGAATCTCTCGCCAATAACTGCTCCAGCCTGGCTTAACATTTACATGCAAGTGGAGAACGGCGACTGGACCAAGCCGGACACATTCATCTATCCTCAGTACGGTGGCCTGCAATACGTGCAAGCAGCACAGATTCTGGACCTTGTGACGATGGATTCGGGCAGTCTCCGATTTCCGTATAGCCATCTGGCAGCTGCAGCCGTTTACCATACCAAAGGACGGGAATGTGCACTGCAGGTTTCGTCATTAAGTTGGGACAAGCTCGCGCCCTGCGTCAAATATCTAAGTCCTTTTGCAAGTACAATAATAGAAGAAGGCGGTCACCTGCTGTTACGTAACACCAACCCCTCGGTGGAGACGCACACGGGATCTGGTTTGAGGGCTACCGTACCAAATATCGTGTTGGACGAGAGTCATCGTATTCAAACACACGTAGTGAGTCTTACGATGTTGGAAAAAGCACAGCAGAGGCTAGCCGAGAGCAGTGACAACGGGACTTTTCTTGATTCCATTGGGAGTCCAAACCAGAGCGTGATTCTTACACCGCCCTCAAGCGACCAGAAGAACTCACCCTACTATAGAGTTCATTCGTAACCTATTTTAACCCGAGTTATATCCAAGAGTTATAAGTATCTATTATATAAATATATAAATATAATTATATACATATATATGACATATTTATATATTTACATATAACATAAATAATAAAATAAAACCTCAATGCAATTTGTCTAGAGACGCCAAGGCTAGGCCAGGCCATATTGTTGTAAATTCATATTGTTGCATTTGCGCTGATGTTGACCCAATTTGATTCTAGTTACAGAACGTAAAAGTGGCGATCTATTTTTATATCAACTTGACATTTAATGTTCACAATTACACGGGTCATTCTGACTGAATCTTTTCAACAACTCAATGTAAATCGCTAACGTTTAATTTAATGCATGCGCACATTGCGTTCTTGCAATCAGACATTGTTTTAACGAGCAACTTGATTGGCTATAGTAACATGAACTTTGATCAGCGGTTGAGCCCGCTTTGATTATATTATTATATTATTTCTAGTCTGATCAATAGCCGTGGAATGGTAGATTTCAATGTTTGGGCGAACGTAAAGAAAACAACCTTGTTCATAAACTGAGTTAACATCGAATCGTATTATATTATTCATTGTACATATGTTAGTATATGCGAGTGGTGCAAGAATTTTTATTAATCATTTAATTAATTTAAAAATTATTTATCGATAGCGAATCAATCGATTCATTCAACAAACGTGTATAATACAATAATAACAAATAAATAATCAGTGCCTTAAAACGAAAAGAATCAAGTACAACAAGAGCATAAAAAAGAACAAAATACATTTTTAACTGAACAAATGCTGAAGCAATGTTTTTGTACCTTTTCTGTGATGATGACAATCACCGACAATACGCGTGCTTCTATGAAGCAATATGATATAACTTTTGGGCACAGTCCTCTGTGATTATATGTCATATAATTTTTGACAGTTTTTGGTAGCCTTATTTTGTACTGACAAGATCTGTCAAAATTGTCCTGAACTTTTTAATTAACGTGCCTATGAAAAGTGCCTTTGATATTGCATTTTGTAGAATTACATGAAATAACGAAGAAATATTTTTGATTTAAGGGCAAGTATTTTTGATTGCATAACTTGCAAGGTACAGCGTTGTCAGTACGAATCTACTGAGCATCATTCCTGTAAACCGCGAGTCTGCATTTTGTATATAGTTAGCTACACATTTGTCTGTTGCACTCGTGAGGCGTTCATTATGTATGTGAAAATGTATGTGGAAACTGGTGAAATGTAAAAGGAAACTTGTAACTTTTAGTGTTGGAAGAGCTTTTGCGAGCTTGGTTGAATGCAGTGTGTAGTTCGTATATTATTGTATGAACTAGAATTGAAATAAAAATTAATTAAACATATGGACAAACTTTGTTATCTTTTAATAAGAAGACACCCTCATGTCTCTGCCCAAATACCAAACAAAATGCCTAAAAGCACTGTAGTGTCTCTTTATTACAAAGCAATGAATGCCACCAATAAAATATCCATGACAATATTTTTATTTTTTTGGACAAAACCATTATTTTGTCTTGTAAAATCAAAATTACACTTTGGGTTTCTCGACTGTAATTTTAATGTAACATTCTATTAAATATTATTATAATATTTCTAAAGGGTTACAACCATTGGAACGATTAATTGAACAAGCAGAAAATGATTTTATCAAAAGGTGTCGCTTAATCATAACAGGTGATCATTAAATGGAAGATCATCTGATGCATTCAAGCGAGAAGCGGAAATTAAGAACTTTCATTCATAAATCACTTGTATATTGAAAGAAAAAACAATTGATTTAAACAGCCAATCTGTAATGCAGGAAAATTTAACGTATAAGTTTCATTATTCAAAGATTTGTTTAATAGTACGAGACAACAATTTCATTTTTATATAAAATTACACATAATTTTGTTCGATTTGAAATTTGTTTGATATCAACAATCAAACAAATATAAATTCAAATATTTTAAATAATTAAATAAAAAACAATACAACTTTTTTTCAGGTCTGATCAAACCTGAAAATTGACCTAATCAGGTATGAATATATAAACTCGGGTAAAATTAGAGCAAAATCAGATCTGATTTTACCGGACTATATGAGATTTCGTCTGTATAGGACTATTTTTATGACTGCTCAGGCCTGAACAAGATTAGGCAAAATCGAATCTAAATGAATTAAACTGCATGAAAATTTCTTAAATTCAACCAGACCTACTCATTTTTCAGGTCTGATCAGACCTGAAAATAGTCCTGCGTAGGTCTACTTCGATCTGATGAGTTAAAACGAAACCTGATCTCAAGAAAAAGATCTAATGTCACCTAAGGTTACATATATATGCCGAGTTAGGGCAATTCTCAGGTCTCAGACTTGATTGGAATTCAACTTTTCCCTTTTTAACAATAAACCTATGGTGAAAGGTTTATTGTTCGCATACGGTGGCGAACGTCGTTCAAGGATTAAAAAAGGGCAATTCTCCAAAATTACGATTTTCGTCATCATTCCACGGAATGATTTTTAATTATCTAGAAAAAGTTGGAGAAATTTCCTCCGGGCACTGGCGGGATAGTTAGTTGCAGGACAAGGAAACACGAGTTGTCTTAAAAGCTCTAGAGGAAGAGGCAGACCTTCCTGCAGTCTGCCTCTTCTTCGAGTCCAGAGACCAAGATTCCTTAATTCTTCATGAAAATGTTCTCTTTAGGAAGTGGGTGAATACGTGTCTAAATTTCATTTTCTTGCAGTTGATGGTTCCAAAACGCCTAATTTCTGAAATGCTGAGAAAGGATCATGATTCTTCCTTCAAGTCACTTTGGTGTCAACAAGATTTTGGACAGGAAACTGTTTTACTGAGTCCTAACTGTAGAGTAAGTGTTGAGAATTGGTGTCGTTCTTGCAAAAAGTGTGTTGCTAGACCTCCGGATGAAGAAGAACATCCATTTTAATTGAAGCGTCGGAATGCAATAACCAGACTTGCGCTCGGAAGTTATGTTTTCAAAATGAAAAAGTATCGAGAAAATTTTGGATTTCAATATACTTTAAGTGGCAAAGTTGTTTATTATGATCTAAAGAACAACTTTGCCA
>JAPYZS010001347.1:0-16570 GCA_030522925.1 Trissolcus japonicus | reverse complement strand
CAAAAATGGTAACCATATTTGGTGTAGACTAGGGCCGAATGAGGGTAACCCTAATTTAGGCTTAAGACCGCAAATCAAGTCTGGCCCTCGTTTCTGATGAGGCACGCCTAATTGAATTTCTACTAGGGTTGCACCACATTGTATGATCGGCATATCTGGTACCAAGAATTAATTTTTCCATGTACACCATTGAAAAGTAGAGGTTTTGATCTTTAAATAGTATATTTTGCAACTAGGCACGAAAGTGCGGGTTTTGGAGCAGGGGTGCAAAATGAATGCATGAGCGTAGCGAGGGCAGTCAGCACCCCTGGCTAAAAAATATTCTTCTCCGTGAGGGAATCGCACACGGCAGTGTATAATTTTTTGATTGATTTGTCTTAGATGTGACTTTCCTAAATTTTGAGTCGAGATTAATTGCAGATGAATATTCACGTTGGCCACCGATTGCACTTTATCAGCTGCGAATATGTGATCCCAAGTTTCGAGAGGTGTGTAATCTTTGAGAATTGATGAATCGTTGGCTGCTGAAATGCCAGATTTTGTAACATAATTTGGAAAGTTTCTTGATTAGAGCGCGGAGCCCATCATTAGAAGAAGTTTTTAACAAAACGTACAAGTTGAAAGGGGAATATTGGAAAGCCGAAAATCTTTATTGATTCGAGGGCATGGAAGTTGAACACAAAAGCATCAGCGATTACATTCACTTGACCACGCGTTTGGATACCATGGGCCGATAATCCCAGGATTAGCGCGTTCGCGATGTTTCGTATTTAAATTGGCTAGATCAACGCATCCGTTCTGCTGTTTGCAGATAAAACTACAGAGCACAAACGTTTAATTACGATGAGGCGCGCGCATACACGTAATACTCTTCCATTAAGTGAGGCCATGATTTATATATCACGACGATGAATTTGTTAGATACAAAAAATTGTTTAACATTGATGATTAATGTAAAATTTTGAACTCAATGTTCGCTTGTTGACTCGACTCATAATTGTTCATGAAAATTATCTTTTTGATAATTCATTTTTCATAGAACTGGTGAGAGCATGAAAAATCGTACGTATATTAATCAACCATTTGCGTCATGTTGAACAGAATTAATGAACGAAAATTTGAATTTTGTTTTATCGTCGGAATTAAAAGTCAGTGGAATCATTCACGTATTTTGTAGTAGATTCATGTATTTTGTATTTTGTTAGTGGATTCGTGTATTTTGTACTCGGATTTTTTGAAAAAAACTAATTTCGCTTGTGAAGCCTAATTTTTTAAACACAAAAACGAACAAAAACTATAATATGAGTCAAACACGACATGGTGACATGGGAAATCTTTAACATTTTTTAAGTGTGAAATTGAATTATCAGAATTAGTTTTTAGCTTTAAGACTCTTTTGCTCAAAAGATACATATAGTGTCTTAAAATAAAACGTTACAATTATAAACGACAGTAACAACGTGTTTAGTGTTTCACATTAAGACACTAACAAGACGTTCATTTTTCCATAAACACGGTTGAGACATTCATGGTTGTTTAAAATGGTCTTTTATTTTACTTCTTATACGAATAGTTTTTATCTAATTATTCAAGCTAGAATTGTGATTTTAAACAACTACATGGAATGTGTCAAATGTATCAACAACCATCGCCTTTTATCGCAAAAATTAGTCATGATTGGAGAAGTCACTACCTATTTCCGAAAACAGAGAAAGCTTGTGGTATGTTTTATTATTATAACGGTAAAGCCAGTCTGATTATGCGCTGCCACTTTTATAGTCAACTGCTCATGGAGGACCATATCATTTTAATAAAGTCATAATTAAGCCTTTTATTAGTCACACACTTGTCTGGTCATGATTGTGTGGCTCCACGAACACACGAAAAACGTTAACTTAATAGCGCTGCCAACGTTTGTCTGTGCTTTCGAGCGAATATGAGTGCGGTTTACAGTATAAATATGCTAAGCTTAGTAGAACCACGTTTACCATGATAACGATGACTGATATACTCATTTTCGAGCAAAAATACTCGTTTGAATAAACGAGTCAATATTTTGTCGGCAACAATGGCCAAACGATCATAATCAGATTGACATTGCGAGCGCATTTATCCATTTTGTAATTTCTGACGCATTTCAATTATCGGTGCTACTTAATGAACTATGGCGTGCACCCATCGCACCGCGAAAAGGATATATAGTTTAATCCGGCGCCAATTTAATTAAAAGAGTCGCTGATTCGCCTAAAGTGATGAATTTTCGCGTATCTCGGCTTGTCGACTTCTTCATGTTTTCTCTTTAAAACATGGCGTATAATTTCAATAATCGATTTTTTATTACGAGAAAATTGTCAAGTTTTTCAAATTTCACATTTTTCATTAAATTTCATAATCGTGTTAAATCATGCATATTAAGGCGAACAATGAATGAACAATGAATATTTTGCAGTGAACGTCAGCGAACAATGTAAGGCCTACGTAGTAATTACATTCATGTTCGATAGAGAATTAATTTTTTGTATTAATTTGTCATAGTCATTTTATTGCCATAGACGAAGCGTGTATGGCGATAAAAAACGGTCTATGGAAAACAAAAAGAGGCTATGGATATTGCAAGAAGTCTATGAGAAATGAAAGGAAAGCTATGAAAAGTAAAAGACATCTATGGGAAATTATAGGGGGCCATGGAAATTGAAATATATTTATGAAAAATATAAGAGAAGCTAGAAGAAATGATAGAGTCAATAAGAAATATAAGGGGACTATGGAAAAATTAAAAGGTTTGTGGAAAATCAGACATGGGCTATGGTAAATCATAGGGGTCCATAAGTAGCCACTAGAGGGCTATGATATTTGAAATATGATATTTGAAAATGGTTCTTCGGAAATTACAGGGGGCCTAGAGCAATTGAAATATATATCTATGGGAAATAGAAGGCATAGAAATTGATAAAGGTTTTTAGAAAATGAAAGGGGGGTTTATAAAATAAAAGAGGGCTATCGGAGGCTTCCGTCAATTGCAGAAAAATCTTGAGAAGTCAATGCATAGACCATGCTACTGATGATGGACAATCAATTAGTCTAATCAAGAACCTTGTGTTCCATAGATGAACTAAGCACATTCACACTTAATATAATTAGAAGATAAATCCATGAAGGTGAGCCACGTTTCAACGAAAGAACAATTGGGGGATGTCTTCACGAGATTTTTCCACGTGACCGATTCCAGTTCATCATCATGAAGAATGGAATGATAGAGAATAAGGTCTCATTATAGGATTCATTGTTATCAAAATCCATCGTAATTAAACTGTCCTTAAAAGCACTCAAATAGAAGAAGTATTAGCGGGAGGTATTAGAAGTATTAGCACTCGAATGAAAGAAGAAAAAGCTATTATTTTGTAAACATATTGTTTAATTTGCCATAATTGATAATGAAGCATTAAAATTTAATCAAAATATTAAGAAAAATATTTTTCTGTCTAATTTATCACCCAAAAAAGTATATTCTTTGAAAACTAACTCTATTTTAGAAGATTATCACACAGGCATCTTAATTTTTAAAAAAATGGGAACAAATGGTTTTCCCTTGTGACATGGAGATTATTGACCAGGAAAAACTTGAATGACTTTGAAATTAATCGCTGAAAAAGTCTATTTACTAAATAAAATTAATCTTCAGATGAAAATACAGCAAAGTGCAAGTTTATCTCAGCTTATCGCATTACCCCATGCTCAGACATGGAGTTAACTCATTTTTTCTTTGTGCCACTGAAATATACTAGCACAAGATAATAATTTCTCTGCAAAAAAGCAGTAAAATAATTTAATTACTGAAAAATAGAGACAGGCAGACTGCATAAAATAATGTTTTATATGGAACATATTTGTAGTCACTTTTTGTCTGTCATGTTTTCAGCTAGACAATATGAATACAGTAGGCATAAATATGCCTGTATGCCTTAATCATTCTTCTGTCTTCTTCCTTAATCAATTTTTTCCGTGTAACTGTATGAAACTTTTTAAGTTTAATAAATCTGATGAAATTTTATTTTGAAATTTGTTATTTCGATTGTTTATTCCATTATACATAGTACAATAAAGTCACTTGTGGGGGTCCTGAGAGGCTGTGTGGCCACTGGATACACTCCGACGTCCTGGAAAGTTGCTGAAGTTGTTTTTATCCCAAAACCGGGTAAGAATAGTTATAGAGATGTAAAGAGCTTCCGGCCCATCAGTTTCTCATCATTCATGTTAAAGAATCTTGAAAGACTGGTGGACAGGTATATCAGGGAGACAACACTGATAGCCAGCCTGCTACATCAGAACCAGCACGCGTACCATGTGGGGAAATTCACAGCTACTGCATTGCATGTGGTGGTCACGTTCGTGGAAGAGGCTATCAGTGGGAAAGGGTTTGCAATTGGAGCCTTTATTGACATTGAAGAGGCCTTCAGTAGCACCCATTGTTCCACTATTGAGAAGGCCTGTATTGAACATAGGATCCTGGTTTCATTGGTGAGAAGGATCGTGGGTTCTCTCAGTAACAAGCAAGTTTTCTTCAAATAGATGGTTAAGACAGTAAATCCGCGAAGATTTTTGCACAATGCAAAGCAGCTTTAGGAGTAAGTTGACAATGTGAGGTGTTTGTACCAATCCATCATTCTACCGAAGCTCTGTTATGCTGCCATTGTGTGGTGGTATAGAGTCAAGAAGAAGTGCGCCTGAGCATACTTAGGCGGTGATCTTGAGACGGACCTCTAGACTCAGAACTAGCACACCCACTGCGGTGCTGAGAGCTGCTCTTGGAGTGCTATCCCTGAACATCGAGGTGATGAGAACAGCAGCAATCGCAGGCTACCGCCTTATTTGTAATGTCAGGTGGACTAGAGGCTCTTCATTTCATAGAGCAATACAAGATAGAATCCTGCATAGGGTTCCTGTTTAGGGTAGAAACAATATCGTTTTGGGAAAAGACTCAAGGCTGACGTACTGAGCAAAGAGAAGTGGGCCTGTAAAAGACGATCTGAACTAGGACACACTCGGTACACTGATGGCTCCAAGACGAGTGAGGGAGTGGGAGCAAAATTGTATAACCCTGGGACGGAGGAGACTCTTAGCTACTTACTCAGGGAGTACAATACCGTCTAAGCGGAAGTCTTTGCCGAGTATGTGTGAGAAATATCTTGAATAAAGATAATGTTGGTGGAGGCATCAACATCTGCTGAGATAGTCAAACGCCTATTAACGCCCTGATTGAACTGACTACCAACTCGAGATTAGCCAAGAGGGTCAAAGGGGAAATTAACGACCTTTCCAGCAGGTTACCCTCTACTGGGTCCCCTGACACCAGGGACATGAGGGTAATGAAAAAGCGGATGAACTCGCCAGACTGGGTGCCAGTGGCGGAGGTCAACCATGATGGACGAACAAGGTCCACACTAATCAGTGGCGTTGCACTGATAGGTGTAGATGGACTAGGGAATTGTTGGGCAGGGCACTTTGAACCTTGTCGAATGATATATGGAAACTACCCCGATATGAGGCTAGAAAGTTCTTAGCTATGGTCTCGGGCCACTGCAATCTTCGCTGTTACCTCAGCAAAAGGGTTGAGGGTGTAGACTTATCCTACAGGTGGTGCGAACAGGAAGAAGAAACTCCATATCTTGTCTTGGGGAATGCTGGGCCTTGATTGCCCGCAGACATAGAGTACTTGGGTCAGGGAGACTTGAACCTGACGAAGTGAGATAGACCCCATCGTATGATATGAGGGTACACGTGGAGCGCAAAGGCCTTAAACTAGGTGCTTCCCCGCAGTAAGGACAGGTCCCTAAATTTTCAAACTTATAGTACAATAAAATACATTTAAATTTCCATTACAGAATATTGTTTTCCGTGATTAATTAACCAATCGATTTAGTGCTGTACGTTTCCATTACGTAATTATAGAAGGTTATAGGCAAGGAATTCTATCAACACATTTTTTCAGCTGTTCGTTGCGTGCTAAAACTTTGCGACATTAATCTTTCAGTGCATTTGATTTGAGTATAACTTCACAAGTGCAAGAAACTGTATGTAAAAATAGATTAAAACGTTGAGTTTTACTGCACTGTGAGTGCAGTTGACACAGAGTAAACGATGGATGTAAATATAAAGGGTGTAAAATTGAACGTTCAATACAATAATGAAAAAATCATGTTTTAGAGCTAATTTTTAAGTGCGATGATAAAATCTTTAACGAAATTTTTTTTATCGGATGAAGAATTTGAATTGGTAAAACTTTAAATTAAACAAAATTTAAAGGCAGATGTTTGCACCTCATTATAGTCCCTTTTTGCACAAGATTATCGCCATAAATTACTAGCTCTGAAGCTTATTACGTCGAGGCGAAATTTGCGAATTACACTATCTTGATAACGTATTCATATATACTTAATAAGACTGAATAAAGCATGTAACCGGAACATCACTTAAAAAACATAATGCATCGTTAAAATGTTCATATGAAATAGATCTGCAGTGGCACATTCTCTTTATCTTCCAACGACCGTTTGTGACTTTCCGCTCCGTTTAATTCCTCGAATTTGAAATTTATAATCAAATTTAATGACGCTTCGAGTATTGTGTGACGGGGGTGCGACGATTCGAATTTTCGCAGATTAGAAATTGGTTAGGTGCCAGATTTTTTTGAAATAATGGGCACATCAAATTTCAAGTAATATCGTTTTTTAATTAAACAAATGCGGGACACTTTATCGTCCAATTCAAATGGAAACGAAAGATGGAGTCTTATTATCTAGAGTGAAGGTAAAAAATCGTAGGAATTTAACAAACTAAAAGATTACTGGCACGAATTCAGCATGCAGAAGAATTTCTTACCAACAAAAAGTTTGCGATCTGACCATATTTTCGTTTAACCACATATAGCGTCACATCCTTCATCCTCAGCCTCTTAGATGTACGCGACCGTTGGGTCAATGAAGTTATATGTTGTTTTAACAATAATTGTTCTAAAAATAACAATACCGGGCAATGAAAACTAATTATTATCAACAGTCATACTAATAATGTAATTGTGTTTAATTGTGAATCGATTGAACTTAAGACTAGCCTGATTAATCAATAATTGCAACACCTTATCAAATTAAAATCAATAATTTAAAACTGATACAGATTTGCCATGGGAGTACGAAAGTCCCCACTCTTACTGGTATACGTAGGATGATCTAATTTGCAAGTAGTCGTTCATGTAACAAGATTTCCGTTGGTTAAATGTTCATTTCATTTGTATGGTAGAAACAGAGTCGGCGTACAGAGCATTGAAGCTTAAAACGTACGACTACAGAAGAACAGAAGCACTCGATATCGATTAGGCTTCATTCTGCTATACTCACTTTACACGATTACGACTGTAATAGTGTCGTTACAAATGCACCGTCTTTGCAATGCTCATAAATCTTATCTGGAAACTCTTAGGCAAATCCAGAGTCCGAAGTCGAGTATGCATGTTACGATATCGACGAATGTAAGTCCTACCTAAGTTCGAACTTTGGGACAAGATTGCCAGTGCGAGTGAACGACTTTGGCAGTATCATGTATCATGGTTTATAAATGCCAATTCACATTCAATCATATTTTGATATGGTGTAGACAATAAAGAAAATAAAATCGATTGATTAATCAAGTAAACTTTTTGATCCTCGCATAGTGTTTATTTTACAAATATCAACTTTTAAATAGTAGAAAGAGATATTCATTTTCGAGCAAACAAAGAACATTTAAAATAGTCCTCGAACCAGATTTTTATGCGCGATATTTCTCAGGATAGCTGCCCATTTACTTTTTATTTTCTTGTCCATCAATGTAAACGAATATTTTTTTTCGAAATTTCATTTAATTTATCCTTCGGCCTTTCGATTGATTGAATTTAAATCTCATATTTTCACAGATTTGCTGTATATCAAGCCAATTCTGTTCAATTTGAAGCTACTTCCGACGAAAGGTCACTTATAAAGTTTGTCGAAAAGAAGATTGCCCATACACAATGTATGGGGAATCTGCTCTGCAGTTTACCTTAGTGATTTCGTTTACCTCATAAAAAACAAAATTCAGTACGAAACTTTTTCTTACATAAAATCATAATTTAAGTTTTAAATTTTATTTCAACGTCTTTAGTTACATAAATTAATAATTGAACTTGCCAACGGATGGAATATGAATCGTCCCATCTGTTTTACTGTAAACAAACAAACATTCGCGTTTTCAAGAGATGCAAACATTTTTTCATTGACTCAATTATATCTGTCAACAATACCATCTCTGAAAAATGTTTTCCCACTAAATCATCAACAATATCGTGAGTATGAATTTAATTTTATAAATGGTAACGGCTTGTGGGAACGTATGCTTTGCGTATAGTAGCTGCTCTTTGTGCAGTTTATAATGAAATTTGAAAACTCTGTCAATGTTTGAATTATACGGATGTAGCGTTCGCAAAAAAATTATGTCACGGAAAACATAATTAAAAAAAATTATTGAACGACTGTTTTATTGTTCGAATTATTTCGATGTCAACCTTTTGTTTATCCTCTCAAATTATCGGCAAACATGAACAATCAATGTGATTCAATTAAATGAATTACTAATCATTTAAATGCAATCACATTTTGTCGATAACAGCTTTCAATAGAAATCTCGCTTGTCACATTTTTTTCGGGGTAAAAACATAAAGAAAGAGGCTATTCGCCCTGCAGAGTAAATAAAAGTAAATAAAAGAATAATCAATAATATATGAGAATGTATGAAAGTAAATAAGAGTACGTTAAAGTAGATGAGAGTAAATCAGACTACGTACACAAGTGTAGCTATTTCACGTGTAAAATTTGAATTTTATTAGAAAGGTTTTAACGAGGAAATTGTAAATCATTATAAGCACCATTATTTTTTGAATAATTTATTATTGATTCAAAACTTGTTTTTTATTTTAGGTTAGATGGCTTGCTTACAAGAACAAGAAAATAATTTTCTTGTTCTTTTCATAGACAAACCGATTTCGATTCCTTTTTTTTGTTATTTTTTGAAAGGGTAAACAAATTTTATTCGCAAACTTCTCATATACTCTTCTGTACTCGGGTCCATATTATATACTTGTGAATCACTAGCTCTTAATAACTTGATCGCAATAAAAATTGCTCGCTATATCAGTTTGAGGTATATATACCGCAATTAAATCTGGGAGGTAGTTTAACATTATCGTAGAACGTGCTGTACACAAACCCTGGACCCATATTCCCATGACCCAAAACTCTGGACACAAATCCATATACCAAAAATTTGTAAAATTGTATAAAATTCGTTTTATGAAAACTTGTTTGGTCAATAAAAATGTAATTAGTTTTGTACGTTTGGTTATTTCGGTTAAATTTTTGGCTTACGAAGCAATTTTTTTAGTTTTTCTAAACATCAATCTATGCTCCTGTTATTTAACTGAGGAGTACATCGCTAAAGTATAGATGTAACGTACATAGTGCGTAAACAGTTATGAGAGTGAAAAAATAAGTTAACAATATCAACAGTAAGCAGAAAGTAAGTTGCGTTGCAATAATTGGTCTTGCTTCGGCAATATTTGTTATCTTTATCGTTACTTTGACCCGTGTGCAGGTGCATATCTGGTTATAAAAACACATTAACGCCGAAGTGAAATCGATTGCAATAACATCAAAAATTTTTGTATTACTTGTTTTGCGTTTTCACGAATTGCACGTCTTAATTCAGTTTCTTTTTTCTATTTGCAATAGCAGCTTTTGAAAGATGTATAATTTGGTTGTCCACTTTGTTTTGTAAACTGAATTTCTTTCTTTGAAGCTAGAAAATATCGTATCTCTTAGGCAAATTAACGCTAAAAAATAATGTGCAGGAAAGAGAACAAAAATGAGCAATGATCAAATTGCCTTACCGTGATGAGAAAAGCAAGACGTGGTCAATATATAAATATTCAGTTTAAATGCCAGCTAAAACTCATCATTCGCGATACAACGTGAACATGCAAATGAAGTTTGAACTGGTCCCCGCTGACGATATAATGAGATTCGTGAGATTCACACATGTAAAATGCGCACGTGTGAAGACCGCAGGCGAAATTTGCGCGAAGTGTTAAAGCATTCGTAAATGCCAGAATGTTGCAGTGCGAGAAAAGTTTTTAATGAAAAAACTGCACGAACAAAGGACAAGAGGCTACCGTTGAACCAAAGGCTTGGACCGATTCCAGGGTTTGTGTGCAGCACGTTCTACGATGATGTTAAACTACCTCCCAGACGACAATGAAACCACGAGTGGATAAATGAAAGAAAAACTATTCTTTTATTCAATAAGCCGTCAGAAGTTCGCCGACAAAATAAGTTATTATTGTGCGATCTCGACTAGCAAGAGCAACAACTCTGATCAAAAGCTAATGAGTTTTGTAAACACGCGGACAAGAAAAAAACGTGAAAACAAATTACTCAACTCTTATCATTCACGTTCTGGATTGTGCGGGAGCTTTCGTCCATCTTTCATCTAATTCCACTACACCGATGAAATTAATTTTAAAGATTTCTGATACCTTCAAAGATTAGTCGAATGGGATTCGAAAACATTCAAAATTAGAAAAGAACTTTTAATTAATTTATTTTTCAATAAAAACGCTACGTGAATCCATAATCTTGCAGATCAACCTTTTCGACAGTTCATGTTTGTTGATTTCCTTGTCCAAAACAATTTTTGAGTATATTCCAAAATATCATGACATGCTTAGTAGAAAATAAAACTAGATCTGGATCAATGCTCTGTTAAGTTTACCTGATTCCACCATTCTAAGTCGGACCTGATACAAAAATTTCTGACAAAAAATCTTCTTCCGGATTTTTCTAAGGACGTCATAAGAACCCGATATACGCCTTATCAGGTGATCCGGCACCCGGATATTGAACTGAACACGTCCCAAAATCGTGGAATCACACTGAAAAAAAATGTTGTTTTAAAATAAAACATTTCAGAGTACAGTTTCAAAACACTCGCTAAACGTGTTATCCAAATGTTTTAATCTGTAAAGGTGTTTTAGTTTGAAAAAGCTAATCTGAAAATTCATATCTAAACGAATAACCTCAGTGTTTTAATTTTTCAAAACGTTTTATTTTAAAACGTTTCCTGCAAAACACTTCTGGAATAAAACAGAAAAGTTATTTAAACATTAAGTATGTGTTTATTGTTTCAATTTAAAACACATCAACCGAAAACTTTTTTGCAGTGCAGGCACACTGATCGGAACCCTAACCTAGACGTATTTCTATTTTCTACTAGGGATTGAATTTTGTTGTTTTTTTTTTATTTTCTCAGATCTATATTTTTTAAAAAATTTCCATATCGAGAAACTAGAATATGTCAATTTAATATTAACCATATTTTAAATTTTATTGAGAATTGAAAGAATTTCAGTCCTTTTTAATTTCAACCCCTATTTTATAAAATATATGTGTATGAAGCTATTTTAATACTAATTTAACTTCATGCCGCGCATTATATCATAAGTCTCTTAAATATAGCTTTCAATATGCGTACGTACAGCTTCTTGGCAATGCTAAGTTATGACTAATGCACGCTCATATGACTTGTTTCGAAATACTATGTCTGTTTCTACTGCTAAGTGTAGTCAAGCCGGAGCGGAAATGAGTTAAATCCTCTTAAATCTTCCGAAATTCCAGATTTCCTATCTTATTTTTCTAGCGTTTAACTTGGAGCATCTTAGATTGAAGGAAATTCTGATTTTCCGATGTTAGATTATCTTTTATAAACTATTGTTTAAATTATTTAACCATAAACAGAAACAGAAAATTAAATTTTCATTAAACTAGGGAGTGCAGTGAGCGGAGCGAACGGAGTTTATGCGGGCTATGCGTGCCAATCCCGCAAACAGATAACAAAATCTGTATGCACAATTTTTTATCAATATGATAATACGTATATATATATACGCTACTTTGCAGATATTCACATATAGTTTCAGAATCTTTAATCAAAATTGGTTTATCTTGTTCGAGGTATGCTAGCAAGTGTCCGCCAGATGAATCCCTCAATTTTGCGGTCACTCAAGATCCAAAAAGATCCTTGGAAGAATTTGATGATGTATAGAAATTTGGGAAGTTTTTATTTGTTATTGATACAGAAAAAAATTTTATAACTTTGTCTGTTTTTTTATCTTTCATGGGTAGAATCCCCCACTAAGCCCTCGTTGTATCATATTCGATGCATTGAAAATTTTTTAGACTTTTTACGTTTTCTATTACTTCGTTTATTGTATCATATACTTCTCTATACCTAATCAATTGGATTTTTTCCGTAGATCACTTTTGATGCAATTTCGGATAAAAAAATTCTATTCTTCATTGGGGAAAATGCAAAAAAAAAGTAAAAACATTTTTTGTCAGATAATGTCAGATTTGCTAACTAATTCTAAGAAACGAAAATATAACATCTTTGATATTCTACGATAAAATTTTAATGGTTCAGGGGCTCAAGGGTTTAAAAGTCGATTTTCTCAGCTTCGTGGAAAATAAGAATTTTTTGAAAATAACAACAATTTTATATTTACTAGTTCATTTGGATTAAAAAAAATTGGCCATGTTTAATTGAATTTTATTCCTTTATTAGTTTTATAACACGAAAAAAGAAACGATTTCCTAATGACACAAAATTTTAAAAAAAGAATTTCGTTTTTTGGAAGAAAATTTATTTTTAATTTAGTTATAAACAATGAATTCGGCTTTCCACTGAACCATAATATTTTTAGAATATCTAAAACAAAAATTCAATTGCGGGTTGCAATCATGTTGCAATATTGCAACATCAGTGCTTAAAGGGTTAATCAGGACTATTTGCAGGTCTGAAAAAGTCAGACTTTTTTCTTGAGAAGTAATTCAAGTTTTATCGAATGAATATTAATTTATTCTCGTAACAATAAATTCATGTAATTTTCGTTTCATTTTCCAAGGTTTTGGTTGGAACTGTAATGTTTTCTGAAAAATGTGCAATAGTATTTTAATACTATAGATAACTTCATAAGAAAATATCATTTTGTGAAATTTGAAGATTGACCGTAAAATTACGCATCAGAAAACCTTCAAATATAATAATAATTCGTATACATAAGAAGTAATATTATATGCCACTATAGTTCCTGTACGATGGTTCACTCTAACATTCTACAGATAATATTTCCTCGAGAGATTAAGTTATTGGCGAAATATATCTTTATAAATAAATATGTCGGCCGTACAATTTGTTCCGAATCGTCGAACAATTTAATACTTTGCAACTGAAGCAACGAAATTGCGTTCTATTGATCTCGATGTTTTTGGAAACATAATAGTAATGTTACCCGTATATCCGAAAAATCAGGCTTTGAGTATTGTTATACAGACATATTTCTCTTCATTTGGGGTTTCATTTTTTTTCAAAAATTTTGCATTAACAATAAAAAAGTCAGACTACAACCTTTTTTCAGACAATTCCAAGATTTTTCAAACCTTTACATTAAAAAGATAATATTAAGAAAATTTCTTTCTAAATATCTTTACTAAATACATTCCATTCAAAAAATTCTTTAGTTATTTTAAGTAAAAATTTTCAAAAAATGTCGTGAAAACTACAAAAGATTTCCATGGAAATCGTTAATTTGCCGTTCAGTGTCATTGCACAAAAATGTAACACAAAAAATAGGTCAGTCTAAACTTACCCTAGAATATCAGTGCTAACAGTTTCCTCGTTTTTCCGTTGAAATTACTTTTACCTTGCGCGCGGTGACAGGATCGTTTTTTTATAAGGATCATATTTCCTGAAAAATCCGTGAGGAAAAATAAGGAGTGAAACGTGGTTGAGATATGAAGAACAAACATCCCGTGGGATATTTTCGTAAAAAGGTGATGCCAAATGAACAAGTAAAAAATAGCTACTTCCGATTAGAGCATTTCCGGCGGGAACCGATTGCAGAGTTTCAAAATCAAGATTCTAAATGAATTTTAACTTAAAAGAGTTTTTTGTGATCAAAACATTGCTTCATGCGGAATACATAGTAACATAGGAACTAAATAGTAATTACAAAATTAAAATCATTCCAATGAAATAATTGTGTGGCTTCCGGTAAAAACCAGACATCCGCCATTTCGATTAAAATGTTGTTTATGTTATAAAAATGTTGTTTTTCATCACCAATTAATTGCAACATGAAAAAATGATTCCACAAAACTCGGTGTTTGAAGAATGACAATGATAAATAATTTCAACAAGGACACTTCAAAATTGTTAACGGTTTAAAGTGAAAAATTTGAAAACCACTTGTTTGGTTATTACCGGAAGCCACACAATTTATACAACACATGGGAAAAAAGTTTCAATGATTTTTATCATATTTACATAGACCTTAAACTTTTCGCGTTAGCTTTCAGATTCGGACTGGTTGTCAAACATTTAAAATCAACAAATTATAAATTCCGACAGAAAACGATCGCGCCATCTGTCTTCGAACGCGAAAAATGAAATCGAACGCGCCCGTTCCGTAGCACACACTAATATCATTACTTTTGAGGATTTGTTATTTATCATATATGTTAAAAGATTTTTTCCATACGCATCACATTTTTCACAAGATTCAAATCCCGTTGCTGCTTTGTAGTTATTGTAGCAACTTTGTATGAATTGATTAATAAAGCTTATACTACACAAATGACACATTCAGAATCTAATAATGAATTTCGAAAAATAAAACTGTTGATTTTTGGATTTGAACGAAGGAATAGACCATGTTCAGAAATTTTTTTTTTTTTTTCAGTTAGATGCGATCCAAGCACGAAAAATTTCAAACTGAAACATACAAATTTCAATAAAATGCTATTTTTTAAAAACTATTTATAATACAAAAATGTAATTCACAAAATTATTATTCTTTCCGTAATTTTTTAAAATCAAAATTCAATTTCATTGCGATATAATTGTTCTTATTGGCAGGAGAGAAAACAGCCATCTTGAAATTTTCCGCAGTATATTATACATCATTTGGCTTCATCCTTTCGTTCTCCATATCACAACAAAAACAGCCATTATACGCGTGATAGAATGGTTTTCTGGCCTGAGTAATAGTCACATATTGTGAACAATAATCAGTATTTTGCAGTGAATTAGTATTGTTACACCTCACAATGTACCAACAATTATTCGAAGATGTTTATGAATAAATGCCGTTCCTCTCTGCCGACAGCATATTAAACTTGCAAACGCGAATGTTTGTAAGTTATGAAGCAGCGTATCAATTTTGTTTGTAGATTTTTGCTGCTGAGAAGTATATTGCGCATGAACGATAACCTTGATATTACTTAATATCAGATGCTGTGTAACTTCTTACAAGAAATAACAATTATGATAATTAATAATGAAACGACTTTTATTATTTCAAATAAAAAAAGTTTATACAAAAAGTGTATTGAAACAATTCATTTTTGACATGGATGCAAAAATTTGTGCGTAAAGTTTTTCTGTATGTATTTTTCTGTGCGTAGGGAAAAGCGTAGGATGTTGAAACCGGAAAATGTAGAACATTTTTTCCAAAAAATATCGATCTCTTCATAATTTGACTAAATTTTGATCGTTTTCGAATTTGTTTTTCATTGTCATCAGCTCAGCGATACCATTCCGACGAATACATAAAAAATAGGCTATTGAAAAGCATACACCTCTTTTTAATAGGTCGAAAAGTGCTATCTCCTGTTACGTGATTCGGAAACTGCAGTGCTTCTGGCTTACATACTTGGCCCAAGACACTGCCGTGTATCCCGATAAAATTGTTGTATGTAAAATATATTCTGGCAATAAGTATAATTTTTGGTTTATATTTTTTTTATAAATTTCATTATACAAATTTATAGAATATGTTTTGTATATAAAAAGTTTACAAAAACCTGCAATAAGTATAATAAAATAAAATATATTTTAGCGACTATATTTTTATCCATGAGGGTACTATTATATCGTACCGTATCGTACGGTACGATACAGCCGTGGGAATAATCACGTCTTTTTTTATAATTCGAAGTAACCCTTAATGCATCCAAACATTCGATAACGTGTACGAATGAGACTAAGTTTAAGTGTGTATGTGCAACCACAGTGAGTGCAAACACAAGAACGCATTATTGTAGTCTTGTGTTTGCTTGATATTTTTTTCCTTCGATTGTAAGAGAATTTATAAAATATATCTTCGGGGCAATGTGCCACAATGATTGCATTAGATCATGTAGAGAGAGCTCTGACTGACCTCTCTCACACACACTCACATTTCTACACATATGAAAGCAGCCTAGAGGTTAGAATGTAAGCAAGTATCAGAATTCTTGACCATTAATAAGTCTACTGTATAACCCTAGTAGAAATTCAATTAAGCGTGCCCCATCAGAAACGAGGGCCAGACTTGATTTGCGGTCTTAAGCCTAAATTAGGGTTACCCTCATTCGGCCCTAGTCTACACCAAATATGGTTACCATTTTTG
>JAPYZS010001346.1:0-16950 GCA_030522925.1 Trissolcus japonicus | reverse complement strand
AACTTAATGCCTAAAGATTATGAAAAAAAATTGTCTCCAATTATTTGTTCATCTCACATAAAGTTATTTCGTTTTTCAATGACGATTTTTCTTAACTGGTCATTCATTGGTTCATTTACCTGCATTTACCCTAATGCTTTTGTCTGCAGAGTGACAACTTCGAAATCTCAAAAATGAATTAATTTATTTCTTTCTAAATATTTTGTGATGTTTTAGAATTTTAATGTTCCTTAAATTCATAAAACAACATTAGTATTTAGTTAAAAGGTATTTAAACAACACATTTATTAAAATATTAATGAATAAAAATTTTCATCGATTTTTGGTAGGTTATGTTGGTAACAGTCCCATACTAAAAGGTTAGACTAAATGAAGAATCGGTCAACTTTAATTTATAATTATTTAGAAACCGTATGGACAATCTTGTAGTCGTTTAAAAAATAAATTCTTTAATTGTTTAACAAGTTTGAAAATTTTCTATCATTTCAAAATTTAAAAAAATTTGTTTGCTCTTTCATAAAGGCCCATGTTGAATGTTATTTTTTCATATGCAATTACTCATAAACTAAGCAGTGAAAAATTCTGAAAAAATTGAAGTATGTTTTTTAATAGATATTTAACACTCTGTTAAAGTTTCATTGAATTATATCATTTTTTAATAAGTCCAGTTTCCCTCCTTAATCACCGTCGCATTCAATACGTAACATCTGAATTAAAAAGAAATTGTTTTGAAAGACAAGAGAAAATATTCAGATGATTATGTGTGAACGGCAATTATACACTGTTTGATGACAAAGTTATCAAACGGTTATTCCGTATTGCAGACACAAGACAAAAGAAAACAAACAATGCGGTGGAAAAAAATCGAGCACAAGGTCGGTTCTTAGTCTCCTAATAGCACCTGATGTGTATTTATTGTAACCGACCATTATTTTGAACTAAAAAAAACTGATTCCCACAAAACTGTCTAATCGTATATTGAAATTGTGATTCCTTTTGATAGTTGGTGTATTAAAAGTTGTAAAAATTTTGTTTCTTTTTTTGCAGAACAACACGAACAAGTCAATTGACTCGAACGAGACCTCGAATAGCGGAAGGTCGACAACGGCGACGGTGACGCCGCCTCCGACAATGAAAAACGACAACTCCGAGGAGAGGCACGAGAACGGCAACAAAATTAGCAACGAGGAGAACAACAGCAGCAGCACGAAAAATGGCAACGCCAACAACGAGAGCCGAGGATTGAACTTGAAAATGAGTGCGAAGGAGATGCGCGAGAAACTGGCCATGCGCAAGAAATACGACCCGAAGAAGGAGACGATCGGCTTCAAAGACAAATTTGACATCGTGCAAAAGTTATAAGAGCGCGAGATTGTGCTTCAAAATTATTATTCGTCCAGGTTGATAATTTTTTTTTCTTTTTTTTTTCTGTTAATGCACACAACCTGGACGAATAATTCGGAGGAGTCAACTGCCAAAACTGTTGACATTCGCAAGACAGGATAGAGGGCGTGCGCGCGTGCCTTTCGAATTTCGCAATGAGTCCACCTCTGAATGTCAGAAGAGACAATGCAGCAGCCGTTTGCAGAGAGGAATGCATGTAAATACGTTGACGCAACCGATTTGTCAGCCGAGGTGTACTCCGTGAGCGTTCCCAGGCGAATGGACCGATACCAAAGTGGGCCGAGTCGCTTCCGTGGACAATCGTCGACACGTGATCGGCAATATAATTTGCGTCTCGTTAGCTTTATTCCAAGATTTGCTCAGCAGATGTAGCTGCGAACCAATCTGTCTTTGTACTTTGTCTGTCAACTGGATCAATTGTTTGACATTTATTATTATTTTTATTTTTTTTTTTTTTTTTGATTAACTACTATAGAAAAGATAAAAAGGAGAAAAAAGCACAAGGTCCATCACGCATGTCGGTTTTGCATTTGTCATCCATGGACCGGCCAATTTTTCCTCCCCCGATGGAAAGTTTATAAAAATTTCCATCCAAGCAGATTGTTTGCTGTGAATGAGATGCGAAATCGCGCGCGACGCATTGTCCTGCGATTCTGATTGTCAATGTACAGATTACTACAAATAATGAAGAAAGTTTTCGGGACTTTGACAGTAGTGCTCGTGGCAGAATCTGTCTGTTCTAATAATGAAAAACAAACATTCCTTTGTAAAGATAACTAAGCACTTGTTAACATTGTTCGAAATGCAAATTTGTTAAGTACAACAAAGTGATGACGATAAAGTGCGAAATTTCTTTTTAGACTCTAAGTTAGATTGAAATAAATATGCGAAGAAAGACGCGAATCAAGACGTTTTAGTTGTAACGAAAAGCATGAAAATAATGAAACACTTTCACGAATGGTTTTCCCCCTGTTGTTACTTTCGATATCCAAACGAAAGTAACGAATTATTCCGCGTCTGATTCCTCATCTTTCTTTAAAGTATAATAAACTTTCGAATTTGTTTTACTCTTATCTCGCAGCCTTGCAGTTCAGTTGTTTCGTTAATCGTTCAAACGAGAGATGCTACTTTTTCAGATTCTGACCCTTTTTTCCTTCCATGAAACTCGAACAATCACTGTAATTGTTATCGCACATTCAATTTCTGAGTCTTGATCCAACAACAAAACCAGTACTTCAGAGTGTAAAAATGTACTTAAGTAATTTAACCTGATTAATCAGCGAATTGTTAATCGTTAAGTTTCAACGCTTTTAAGTTCGAAAGCGAAAATGCAGCGAGATCTCTCATAAGTCCGTGGCGAAATTCTCTAATTGATAAGTCAATATAAAATTGTAGGACAAAAAGGCGGTTGATATATAAAAATTGATTCTCCATCGTTGATTATGTAACATGTTATGAAACATGAATGATGATAATTCAATGTATTAATTTTAAAGTTGATATTTGTTGAATACGTCGCATCGCGAAATTTTGAACATAAATTTGTGAGTAGCTTAGGAATGCCACTATGGATGTCGCGCGAACTTATGAAAAATTTCGCGGTAGAAATGTGGGCCACATGGCTGTGTCCTCAAAAGTACATCAGTTATCGCAACGATTTTTATTAAGTGAAAAGAAAAAAAGACCAAGTGCGCCATATCAATAACGAGGTCGATTTGTCAATGAATCATCTGAGAGATCGGTGATGCGAAACTGTGGAATCGGCAATGAAACCGTCGGATCCTCGTCAAAGTCAGTGGCGCGCGGCCGCAGACAATTTTTGTACGTTTTCATTGTAAAAACGGCACCGGAATATTCAATTGCAATTGGTACAGGAAATTGTAATCCGTCCTTCCTGCTTTTATCAACGTTGTACAAAGTTGGAAATTTTGTTCAAATTATAGTTCCAAGATAAACGTATTTTTGACAACAATCTGCCCGTCTTTTTTTTTTTTTTTTTCCGACACCCATTTTATATTCCCTATTTCCGATTAAAAAATTTGCAATAACTCTTTTATTGCAGCACATTAAGGAATAAAAATTCAACTAGATCTTTTTTTATCATCATTTTTTTACTGAAAATTATTCTCGTTTCTCCTCCATTTACGTTGAAATTTTTTGTTAGCATAATAAGAGCTTGAAAAAAAAAAAAAAGAAACATTGTCTGATAAATTGGACTGCGACTGTTTGTCCAATCCAAATCTTGATAAATGGAAGTAAGTGTGCGATAATGGTACGTGCGAGTGCGATCAAACTGATAAGCGAAGAAACGGATGCATGCGAACCAGCAGAGGCAGCGGGCGCTCGATCGTGCGATTGAAGAGAAACGTTAATTTGTGTAACGAAGTTACAGCACACGCGTTCTTATACCCACTTATGCGTGTATTAATACGTTAGGAAATTACGTCGCGCAATTTCATAACGTGTTAATTATTGTCAATGATGCTCAATCGCAGTCGCGCCACCTGGATAATCGTATTTCACGCACACCGATTTTGGCTCGATATAATCATCATATATATATATAAAATCATAAATACTTTCTTTTTCAATTGATTTTTAAATCAAACAATTATTTATCTCTGATGAACTAAAATAACTTTGAAATTCCGAAATGAATATTATTTTGATTCTGTGAGGACATACCATCATAGCAATCACGAGTTACCGACTCGACGCGTTATGCAATTAATCCTTTGCAAAGAAAAAAAAAATTGTCAAGCATAAGATATGCGAATCAATTGAAAGAACGCGAAAACAATTCTTCTGCAGATAAATTTTGCGTCTCATTCGGAAACTTGTTAGCGCGTGTACTTCTTATCGTTTTGTTATTTGTTGGCATTCAATTGTAAGATGAATATCGACGGCGCACGTGAACAAGATGGAAAATGCGCTCGGTTGCTTATTACGTACGCAAGAATTGGCAATTAAAAGTGCAAAAATAATTTCCGAGCGGATTTCTTCAATTAGGCCTATCAAGTGACTGGCAGTGCCAAGGTTGTAGCGAAGGCTAATCATTTAATTAGGATGCTCCTATTCTCATTTCACGCAAATCAAACAAATTTTTTTTTTTTTTTCAACGAGTATATTATCATGCATTATAATTGCTAATTAATGGCTTACGTAATGCACACGGCGACGAGCGACAGTGTATCGAAAAAAAAAATTTTTTTTTCTTCAATAACTTGACTCTTTTTCTAATCGCTCACAACCGGTGATTTCGAAACCATTGACGATTTTCACTCAATTGATGATCAAATAATACGTGACATTACATTTTCATGAACTGAAACGTCGTTGATTTATTTTTAATTTTAATCGGGACAAAACTGGAATTGGAAAATGTTTTACGATAAAGAATAAGCTATAATTAAATCAATAAAGATGGATAAATGATAAAGATAACGCACTGAGCCAACTGACATTTGCATAGGTGCATTTTCTGTAAACATCTCGGCAGAGTCCAGTGTCGCACGAAGCGCGATAAGAAAACGCGCGACAAGTTGAAAATGCTCACTAACGACTCGTATAGCTATAACGCGCGCGCGCGCCAGTAAAGCGAGAACAATTTCAATTTTCCTTATGAATGAAATTTTATGAATCAGCCGCGCCGTTCTTGAGAGATCGATCACGCTATCGCCAACTGCTGCTTCCATTATCGCGAGCTCTGACACATACATGGCCGCTTTGAAACAAAAAAAAATTGTTTCTGTCATTAACAGTTTTTCAGTGTTGAAGTAAAATCGTCCTTTCTTGTCCACGCAACTTGCAATGCCCCGTGCTCGTGATAATAGTGTGACGCTATTCGTATACCAACAATGATTTATTATTGTTATTATTATTATTATTATTATTATTGTACTTGATTATAATTACTTTTCCTTGTGTCGATCATTCGGCTGTTGCAGCTGCGACGGAATTGAGTCGAGGTCGCCTTTTAAACTGGCACACAATAATTAACGGCCTCGGGGTCAAAGACCTGACGGTACCATGATTTTTATCATTTTTGGTTACATGTTGATTGGACGCAATTTTTTATGGTCCCGTGGAATCCGATGTGACATTATTTTCACCTATGATAGGTCACAGAGGCAAACAATGTAATAATAAAAAATAACAAGATGGCAAAGAAAAATTATGCTCGGTATTTTTACGCAATTGCGTATGTTAATATCCGTATTTGAAAAATTGTTATTGAGTAATATAATAATTATTATGTCGGAGACCCGATTCATTGAAGCCGCAAGAACCAATCAAACTCGTTTACATCGTACTCGATGTAAAAAACATGAAATATGAGTTATGCTTTAACATGACACGATCAAACGTAAATGATTGCCAAGACATGCGCAGAGATTCTCTATTGCTATCATTTAATTGTAGTTGTTCTTTTCAATTATGCAACGTATGTACGCGTTTGCTAATGAATACCAACAACATCCTCGTTGATTCCCGCGCGTCCCGATTCCGAAGTCATTTAAGGTTCATGTGTCCGGTTTATGGCAGGATCTAATGATTCGCAATGACTCGAGTTATGAGTATTGGAATACGAAACTAAATGATAACACAGTTTAAGCGATTTAAAAATCAATATATAAACTTGCTTTTTTTAAAAATGTACAATTACAAATGTATATTATTGTATCAACGTGGTTATGATCATGCGCGTGTGTTATTGCATTCCTCAAATTGAATTTTTTTATATAAAAAGTTACTTCCGGATGTTAACAATCAATACTTTCAGTCGTAATAATAAAATTTAAAATTCATCGCGTAATTTTTTTTTCTTTTTTTTTCAAGTACAATAGTACTTTCAATCAACACTATATATAAAATCAATTCGCCTAATTTATAACTATAACAATTCTCATAATTTGGATTGCTGCTGCGCCCCTTTTCTAGGCACATTGATAAACGGCTTCGGCAGCGGATACAGGCATTGCGATGATTTGAATTGCAAGATATCAGTAATTTTAATTGGCCCATCTGTTTCGTTCGCCTCCACTGATTCTTCTTCCACCTTGTCAGGCTTGACATGAGCAAGACCGTCGTGCGTTGAAACCACATGGACTGACAATTTGTGTCTCTGTGATGATTTCGCGTCAATCAATTCCTGTTAAAAAATTCAGAAACAAAATTGAATTGTGATTCAAAAAGTGGAATATGGAAATAATTCGGCGACCAAAAACTATTCATTCACCTGGCAGAATTTAAGAAAGTCTTCTTTTTTCAAAGATGACAGAAAAACATTTTCGACATTAGGCCTGTCAAAGTTATAGTGCTGTGTAGCTATCTCGGTCCAAAATAGATCAGACATGGTTGCAAGTTTCTTCGGCTTGTCCAACAAATGTCTCGACATTGATTCTTTGTGCCGTTGAAATTCCTCATCTGACATTTGGTCAATATTTTTCTGTGTGCAACAAATGAAAATATTCCATTAGCTCATAAAACTTGAATCCTCAACAAACGGTATGCTTGTCGATTTACAACTAATTTCCATCGCCAATTAACATCAATATTGATTGATTTATGATACTTTTCAATGAAACTTTAGTATTAAAAGAAGATTGTGTTTAATACCAGCATGTGTTCCATAAAATTGTTGACTCGCTGTTCAACATACTGCGGGTGATATTCACTCTGCACTATGATGTGTATTCCTGCGATGCCTTGGAACTTTCTTACGCCGATGGTAACAATATAACCCAGTTGCTCTTGAGTTCGTAGAACAGTCATGATGGGTTCCGAGACAATTTGTACAAACAACCCGACAAATGTGTTTGTTTCCGTACTCTGTAGTCCAACTTGATAATAAACAAGTACGCAAGAATTCTTTTGTAACTTGTTTTCTATCTCGTACAAGAAGTTGTTACCTAAAAATAAAAAATAAATTTGAATATTCATTACGATTGTACGTCTGCACTAATAGCTACAAAAAAAAAAAAAAAAGAATACAACTGAACATTTGTATGACAAAGTATTTTGCGTACCATGGCGAATCTCGATTGCTCTCTTATTCAACAATTGACTTGGCAGAAGAGGCGTTATATCAGCTACGGAATTCGTAAGCTTTGTTTCTACAAGTTTGGCATAATTAAGCGCTTCCGTTTTCGTGATGTTTCCGTAGAATAAGCACTCTACATGCATTTTGCTTAGCAGTTGTGGTATGAAACGTTGTAGCCGGCTAACAGTCAAGTCTGTGAAAGTAAAAAATAAAACAGTCAAATAAATTTGCAATAGTTGGTTGGAAACAAGAATTGTATAATGAAGAATTCGTGATCGGAACGCACCAGAGCAGGCTGCCAAGAGATCGTGCTTGTCCCACATTTTCTCTGATAACAAAACGATAAGATGGTAAATTGCATGCTGGTATGGCTGTTCAGTTTCAAAATTTTTTAGGCCTCTGATGTACTGCAATTGAATCAAAGAAATAAGTATGCATATCAATAGTAAGGTGTTGTTTTATAAGATTACAAAACGTACGTTATCTTTCAATATTTCGAATCTTTTCGGGTCAACTGTAAAGTTCACCATTCGATCCATAATTGTTTCCAATAGAACGTGCTGTTTATGATCGTATCCTCCTATGGATAACTGAGAAAAAGCCAACAAAATCATTCAAGTAGATTGTCGTTAATTTTTGGACAAAAAATAACGAAAGTAATGCTAACCATGATTCCATATTTTCCGCTATTCAAAGACCACTTAAGTCCCGCCAAATCTGCATTATATGCACACTCATTCAATGAATCACGAAGGAGTTGGACGAACATATGCGTCATACTGGTGCTCAATGGATCCAAAACAGTCAGTGAGCTGTAAGTGAAAAATTATGAAATGTCTGTCAATTATTTTTATTTTTTTTATATAATCTTGATATCAAATTCAGTTTTACCTTATAAAGTCAAGAGTCAAAGTAGCTCTCGGAACCAGAAACTCTGAATCTTGTTTATACCAAACTCTTATCAATGGTGTGTCTTCAATAATCACTGGGAACTTGTCGATCTAAAAAAAACAAACAAACAAAAGAAATTTACGATTTGAATTAAATCGTAACACAACCATGCAACATAATGTTAAAAGTACCAACTGTTTCTTTGTTGTTCAATTTGATATTAAAATCAGTCGCAATGAAGTCATTTTTAGTGGGCAGCCGTAGTGCTGGATTCAGTTCAGCGTTTTTCCAATCTTCAATTGTTTCAGTAGGAATTGGTTTTTTGCAATATTTGGTTCCGTACCACTTTTCGGATTCCGTTGCAATGTTTTCATAGGCTTGCCCGATCACTTGTATCCTCACTTTTTCTGGTTTTAACCATGTCAGCACCTCAGAAATGATCTCAGGTTTCCATTCGGTAAAAAGTGACGGTGCAGTCAAAACGTCTTCCATTGGGAATTCCTGAAGGCTCAAAACTGTAGACATCACATGATTGCGGGCCAAAACTTTTTCTTTAAACCGGAAATTCATTTCTGCAACGCTTTTGTATTCCTGTGATGAAAAGAACATAATTTTAATATTCTCACTTTGTTGACAATTAATTAGTTCATATAATTGCGATTTATTTACCTCGAAGATCCATTTCAACGGTCCTTCTGTATTGAGTAAACGAATATAGCTGAATATCATGTGTACAATGTCGTCGACATGCTTAATGCCTTCTTCTGTCAAATCAACTGACACGTATAACATAGCAAAACCTCTCGCTGGCATCCTCTCTGCGCATAGCAAGGAATTACACCATCCCTTGTCTCTAAGGGCAGATAAGAGCGATCCTTCACCCTCGTGTCCTATGAGATGTGCGATATAATGCACAGGCTAAATATATCAAAGTTATTAAAAGTTGAACAAAAAATAGAAATGAGTTGAAAATTAAAGCAGTTCAGTTGTTGACTGACTATTTTGTTTATATATATATTAATAGACTGATCAAGTTTTTTTAGAATTATCAAATTAAATGAAACGTTTTTGAAAGAAAAAATTGTAATACCGAGGATTTGTAATGTTTCAGCAGGTATGGTATAGGGAACCCAACGTTCAAATTACGTATATCCTTAATAGGTATAATATACCATTTGTGCATAAAGTCTGATTCTTTAAAAGGATGATCTTTCCAAACAAGCAGCTCAGCGTTTTTATTTTTGATCCCAGAGAAACGTTTCACCACAATTTCTTCGAGTTTGTCGAGACTTTCTGTAATCAAATACAATTATGATTAGATTATTTCTGGTGGACTGCAATAATCACCTACCAAGGGCCATCCATAAATTACGTCTATATAGGTAATATTTTGGGCTTTTTAAAATCCTTTTCCCTCATCTAAACAGTAGTAAAACTTCAAAAACCTCTTCCCTGATTGAAACCAGAAATCTTAAATGTCAAAATTAAAAATTAAATGTAGAAATTAAAATTCGATAACTATGATTAGATGTGAGAGCACAAAAATGTTCTTTATCGTAGTTTTTCCTTATAATTCATGAGGTACATTTTAAGCGAGGAAATGTTTTAAGGCAATTTATTGTTTTCAGTTAAAAAAAAAAAAAAAAAAATTAAATAAATTGAAAAATTGTTGCATCCCCTTCCCACTGACGCCTTTACGCAATTTATGAACGGCATCTCAAACATGTGTTTGATTAAAAAAAAAAACGTTTACCCGATCCTAGCACACTCAGAGCCATGATGTTTGACGAGTACCATTTGTCATGGAAATCCAGCAATGCTTGTCTAACATCAATTTTATTCATTTTTGGATAAGTTTCCAAAGTGTCCTTGTTCCCTGTGCTGAATTTGGAAAACGGATGATTACGATCAGCCGATGACTTTTCTAACATGTTAAGTCGCCAAGTATCGTTCGTTTTATTCTTCATGTGTTCCGAATGAACAGCATTCAACTCCCTTTCAGTCATGGATTCGGAGAACAACGGACTAATGAAAAACTGAGCAAAACGATCCAGAGCAGGTTCCAATTTTTCCGACGAGACATCAAAAAAGTAGTTGGTGTGGTCCGAATAAGTTGCTGCGTTCGATGATCCACCGTTTTGAGACAGAAAGGAATTATAGTCGTTGATTTCTGGATACTCTTTGGTTCCAAGGAAGAGCATGTGCTCACAAAAGTGAGCAAGTCCGGGGATGTCATCAGGGTCGCTAAAGTAGCCTGAAAAGTTTATATTTTTCATTTAAACAAAAATGACGATTTGAACCCATCCTGTGTTCGAAATTCAGTTTCCTTACCAACGCTGACGTCCATCGAGGCAGCAGATTTCTCAGTAGTAGGATCACTTATTAAAATAACTTTAAGCTGGTTGTTCAAGATCAAACCTCTGTATTGTCTTTTATCATTTGGAGACTTTGTTATGTTATCATGTCGGGATATGATTTGCGCGGATGATGGCTGGGACATGCTTGAACCGTGTCTGAAACAATTAGGAATAATTGTATTCAAATTTGTTTTTCTATCAATTTGACAATTCTGCTTTAAGCAATTTTCATTTATTTATTCTTCCGTGTCAAATAAAAATAGCAACATCTCTTATAAATAGGCTTCGCAGTCATCAAAACATATCTCACAAACTAATAACATTTTTATAACTTGATACAGAATGAGATTTTTATGATCATCATTTGTTCTTACTTTTGGAATTTAATCATCTTGAGTTTTCCTTGTACATAACTAATCATTTTTGTTGGTCTCAAACAATTCATTTCTGGAAACCATTGAAGTAAAAAAAAAAGTAAAAAAAAAACCAAGAATACAGTTTTTGAATTATTACACCATTTTCATGTATTCAATATTATAAAAAAATAATAATAATAAATGGAATTTTCAAAATCAAAATTGCTTCGCTTTTGGAGCACTCAAATGATCCGTCCAATAAGATTCTTCACCTTGACCTTCAAAAAATTGAAAAACATTTGAATAAATATAGATAACGCGAGAAATTATGATTTATTGTTCAAAATGATGTTATGTGAACGAGAACCATAGCAATTAACGATGAATACAAATGTGAGATTTGGTTAAAAAAAATAAAATGTCAAATCATTGGGCAAAATAGAATCCAAATGCTTACACAGGTGAAACATTTGCCACGTCCATTGGCTGTCCCGACTGGTTGAGTTCCATTACGCTCTTTTTTGTTGACTCAACTTGTGTAAAACCGCGGCGAATTAAAATTAGACTAAATTAATGAAATGAGCGTTGAACCGCAAGAAACAACAATCTGTACAAAATTCGATATAAAATGGTTTCCGGGACAATAACTGGGTTGGAATGAAAGATAACAAAAATACGCGCACGTTGCTTGGACGATATTACATTGCTGCCAGCACGTTTGAAATCACGCGACGATGTTACACGCGTCTAAAACAATCCTCTCTAGTTATTCTCATTGCCGTTGACTCAACAAGGTGACGGACGGCGCAACCACGAACAATCGTTGACCTCGCGAGCACAAAAGTTTGCTTTGTTTTGCCTTCGCGAGTCACAAATATATGTAAATAAGCAGACCATATGTACACACGCTCCAAAATCGTCTAATCAGAGACCACCGTTTACACCGCACTGTAACATCGTTATCTATCTCCGTCTCTCTCTCTCTCTCTCTGTAGCCCTCTCCGTTCTACCACCTTGAGAACGATCGTTTCAGAAATAAATAATAATAAAAAATGACGATTGTTTACAAAATTTTCACACGCGATTGCAATGACCATCGCTGTCCATGACAACTTATATTTGTTGGTTCTTTTTTCGTTCCCCCCCCTTTGTATCGTTGGCAACGCAATAATATCCTAACCTGAAAACCGTGAGAGACGATCGAGCAGCTACAGACTCACCTTAAAATCAAAAGGGAATTCACAGGAACAATTAATAACCGGCATCGTGTGACACCACGGGCAAACATGGAAAGACCTTCTTTTTTTCCAACGTAATTGTTTGGAAAATGACAGCTCCTTTTTTGATATTCCAATCAGTTAAGACATTTTTTCGCGGTACAATTTGTGTGTACTGTGTATTGTTAAAAACAACTTACTTATGGTCAAAATTGGTCTTCATTTATGTCATTATAAAATAATGAATCTTTCTGCTGGTTTTTCTTCTTTTTTTTTGTTGATAATAATTTGAATAAGATCTTGTTTGTTAATTTGAAAATTTATTTGAATTAAAAACATTTACGGTGAGAAAAAATTTGTTCTCTCTGTTCAGTTTGTTCTCTGTTGAAGAATAATGAAAAAAACAAGATGAGAATTATTTTTTGGAAATGATAAAAAATGAAAGCCGGAGAATTTTGATTTTAGAGGGAGAGCCTATGATGTTAGCGCGGATCAATTGGAACCAATCAAGTCTCGAGCCGGGGAATCGATTGTTGGGTTGGACGGTGGCGCCGTCTGCTGAGTCTGGCTGGAACGAAATAATCGACGTCAAACGGCAAGCTTCGGCTCGGTGCGAAAGTAAAGTAAAGAGCAGTTAGTGGAAGCTGTCAAATATGGCGAGGAGATGCGCTTGACACGCAAAGATGTAAAGAGTGCTGTTCGTCGCATGGAAAAAGGTGGTGTCGCGATCAAGACGCGGCCCTCGCAAGCATCGGGTGGTGCGCGCGCTAGGTTGGCGCTGAGCTGCCGTCGCTGAGACATCCGTCGCGGGAGATGCCAATTGGCCGCGACCATGGGAGCTCAACAGACCAAGGACCGAGTGATACCTGCCGGCTCGGCCATCCGACAGACACGCAAGCAGCCCCGCAACCCCAAAGATTCGCGGCTCATCGGCTCCAATATTTTCACCGAGCACAGCGGTGAGCTCCCCGATTATACTTTTTTTCCCTACCTCCCACCGCCATCTCTCTCACTCTCTCCCTCTTTTCAGCCCTGCCTCTCTTTCTATCTCACCGCACAACGAACAATTTTTTTTTCTTTCTCATCCGGCCAATTTTTCGTCAACCAAAATCGCCCGCTCTACACCATCCCATCGCATCTCGTCTTCGCCGGATAAAATCACTTTTCTTCAACAACAATTTTTTTATCCAAGTATTGATTACTTCGTTACACTTGATACGACATTTTACAATGTTATGGTACATAACGCTCACTTCATTATGGTGCTGCGATTGTTCTTGGAAAATTGTGCTTATTGTTTGTTGCGATGACATGAGAGAGACGCGCTGACTGCTCCAATTTTTTTGCGATCGTGCTTCTTATTCCTACTTATTATTATTATTATTATTTTTTTGTAATTCAAGCAAGGTCACAGTCGTTTGGTAATAGAGATGAGAGGTAGACGAGTGGGTCGTATTTGGAGCAGGTCAATATCGAATTCAAATGATTGTAAATTAACTTGACATCTGTCGTGTAACTTGGTTTTTCTTTTGATCATAATTTTTGGTTTTAATCGCTTCTTTTAAGGAACTACTAATTTGAATTTGAAAAGTGTACAAAAAAAAAAATACTAATAAAAATGTTGTCTTTTTCAGAGGCTCTACTGCAGAGTAGACCACTGCCGCATATCCCCGCTCTGCCAGAAGGGGATCCTCCAAGCAGCACAAGCATACCGTCTCTTTCACAGTCCAATTTGCAACAGCATGTTGGCATTGCAAGTGGAGGACTACTTGAAGCTAACAGGTCCAAACTCCCATTTTCTTTAAACTGGAGAGACTACTTTCAAAATATGTTATCAAAATAAAATGTAAAATATTTAACTTTCGAGACGTATGCTCGGTAAAAGCAATGTCTTTGGACAAAGAAGCCAGACTAATACTTTTACATTAAATATGCCCTGGCTTACGTAACGTAGGGTCAGTAAACCAAAAGTAATGGAAACCATAAAAGATACATTTTTTGTTGTTGATAAGGTGGTAAATATCAATGTAGAAGATGGAATTTGGAATGGAATTGATCAAATTGGATATTTTTAATAGGACAGAATTGTAACAAAATGTTTTGTTTCCGCAATTAAGATGGACCAGCAAGGAAAACCTATTGGCCCAAGAAGAAGATGATCCGCAATTGTTCGTAGCACTTTATGACTTTCAAGCTGGAGGAGAGAATCAGCTGAGTTTGAAGAAAGGTCTGCTGATAACATACGTCAAGTAGCCGAAATTATTATTTCAAATAATAAGCTAATTCAATCAAATTAATATTTTTATGTCACGACATCTTAATTAGAAAAAATATTTTTTAATTACACTTGATTAAAAAGTTGATACATTGATTTTTGTTCATTGATACATGTAATTAGTTTTCCACTTATATTATTTTTATTTTTGAAAAAAAAAAAAGTTTATCCGTCACAATAGATTCTCGTAAATCTTTCAAAAATGCAGTTTCACTGAACGCGTAAGAAATCATTTTAATAAAGACGTACAGGAAATGAAATTTCCTGCACAATCTAGGCTGTTGCACGCCATTAAAATATGTAGAATGGATCCGAACACTTTTCAAAATGCCTCAGAATAATTATTATACTTAATTGCGCCTTTTTTTTTTTTATTGAAATTTAATAAATTTTATCATTTTATTTTTCTTCAAAGATGTGAAAATTAGAGGATCGTCAAATTTGAAACTACGTACTTGATTGATATGAATATGAAATAATTTATGTGGTTATATTTTTGTAGGTGAACAAGTTCGTATATTAAGTTATAATAAAAGTGGAGAATGGTGCGAGGCGCATTCAAGCGCTGGCCAGGTCGGCTGGGTACCATCGAATTACGTGACGCCCGTGAACTCGTTGGAGAAACACTCGTGGTACCACGGACGAATATCTCGCAACGCAGCCGAGTATCTACTGAGTTCCGGTATCAATGGAAGCTTCCTGGTTCGTGAGTCAGAAAGCAGTCCTGGTCAGCGTAGCATTTCTCTCAGATATGAGGGTCGTGTTTATCATTATAGAATCAACGAGGACAGCGAGGGCAAGGTTTGTAAATTGTTGTCTTCATTTGATCGAGGTTCACTTGTCGGGCAAATCAAATTGATTGAAATGTCATTACAGATGTTCGTCACGACAGAAAGCAAATTCAACACATTGGCAGAACTCGTTCACCATCATTCGATTCAGGCGGACGGGCTTATCACGCAACTCCTCTACCCTGCACCAAAATATAACAAGCCGACGGTTTTCCCACTTAGTCCAGGTGAATGCTTGTTTTAAAATCTTTCAATTGCAATCACATTTAAGTGTCAAGGATTAATTTGTTGCTCTTAATATTTCAGAACCTGATGAATGGGAAATTAATCGAACTGACATAGTTATGCGACACAAACTCGGAGGAGGGCAGTATGGCGACGTTTATGAAGCAGTTTGGATAAGATATAACATGACTGTCGCTGTAAAAACGTTAAAGGTGAATACAATTTTTTAGTAAACATTGAATTGATTTAAAGGGTAAGGATCAAACGAAACGTTTCATTTTATTTTGCAGGAGGACACGATGGCCTTAAAAGACTTCTTGGAAGAAGCAGCAATAATGAAGGAAATGAAGCATCACAATTTGGTGCAACTCATCGGCGTTTGTACGCGCGAACCGCCTTTTTACATAATCACTGAATTCATGAGCAAAGGGAACCTTCTGGATTACCTACGCAATGAAAGCAAACATCAAATCAATGCCGTCGTTTTGATGCACATGGCGACGCAAATCGCCAGTGGTATGAGTTATCTTGAAAGTCGGAATTTTATTCACAGGTATATCAAATCAAATCAAATCAAATTCAAATAAGGGTCTTTGTTTTTTGTTTCAATTCAATTGATACAATTCTTTGATTTTATCATTCAGGGATTTAGCTGCGAGGAATTGTCTCGTTGGTGAAGATCATTTAGTGAAAGTAGCAGATTTCGGACTGGCGCGACTCATGCGAGATGACACTTACACTGCACATGCAGGAGCCAAGTTTCCAATCAAATGGACGGCACCTGAGGGCTTGGCTTACAATAAATTTTCTACAAAGGTATACCTTTGTAGAAAATATATATATCGACGCCTCTTACGAAGAACATGCCAATTCAAATTATTGTTGAAAAACATGCCATTTCAGGTTCTTCGTGAAGAATATGCCAGTTCAAAATTATATCTGAATAACATGCCAGTTCATTTTAAGTTCAAAATTATATCTGAATAACATGCCAGTTCATTTTACAGAGTTACATTTTCTAGTTCATCTAAAAGTCTAAAATCGATTTTGTATCAACTTTCAATTGAAAAAATATCAATGCTCTAACAAATTAAAAAAAAAATGTTAATATACTAACTCTAAAATTAAAATTTCAGCAGTTTATCGTCTATAAAATTCACAACTTTTGGATTCGAAACAAAAATTTTTATTCATTTACCAAATTTAAATCGATATTTCAATTGATATTTTAATCGATAGCGCATTTACAATTTGCGATAAACGTTTTATTTCTCAAGAGCATGAGCCATTTTTCCATACCAGCTTTCATTATAAATCTTTGAGAGTATGCGTGAATTGTACGCAAAAAGTACAGTTTTCAAAATTATTTTTGTTCAGAAATGTGTTTAAAT
>JAPYZS010001345.1:0-20462 GCA_030522925.1 Trissolcus japonicus | reverse complement strand
GTAGAAATTGCCAGCGATAAGCCAAAATGAACAACCGATTCTATGTTGGACCAATGTTGGCAGCCAATGTTGGACAGCCAACGTTGTACCAATGTTTATTAAATTGAATTGCCAAAAATGCAAAGAAATCTGATAACCAACATTGGCATACATCAGTTATACAAATGTGGCATCCAATGTTTATCCAACATTGGCTTGGAACATCGGTTGCCAACGCTGGGCCAATGTTGGAACTATTAAATCTTTTGGATAAGTGAGTGGCATATTTACAAGACATGTGCAAAGACAGCCGATGGAGCAGTGGACTGAGTGGCGGACGACAGATCCGAAAGACGAGCGTTCGAATCCCACCTCAGAACAAACAACCTCAAATTCATCGGACTTTTGAAACTTCTAACACTGACTATAAATCATAAAAATAATTATCTAAAAATAATTACGTGAAGAAATTATCAATATAAAGAAAATAATTAAATTTTTTAAATAATTTGAACAACATTGGTTTAACTCTGGCAAAACGAGTTGAGCCAACGTTGGCTGGCGATGATGGGCCGGCGTTTCAACCCAGAGGTTTACCATCTCTCGACCGAACATTGGCAGCCTAAGTTTACTCAACTTTCACAACGTTGGCCCAACGTTGGACCAGACGTAAATTTCTACATGGGAGGTTGGTTGTGAATTGTTCATATTTTGCAATGCTATTTTATTCGCTTTCATTTTGTATTTTGATTCGGTTAAGTTCAATCCTTCCATGTTTTTTTTTCATCCGTCGAAATTCAATTCAGCATTGGTTAACCACGTGAATAAATAAATAAATAAATAAAATTAAAACCAAATGTTTGAAGTTACTTCGTGTCAGTTTGCGAATCGAAACTATAAGTGCATTTGTACGATTGATGTGACATGAGTTCAAATTCAAATTACTTAGAGGAGTTATCTATTAACGAGGATGAATCCTGTTGGAGCTTCAAGTAGCTCCATTAGGGGCTAGCGAATTGTGTTACGATGCAACAGTTACATCTCTCGATTCCATGAATAACGCATCTGAGTAAGAATTCATGAAAAATCATACTATTGTTACAACGTTGTTCATTTGTAATCATTCTTTCTCAGATGGTAGGAGTGGTGGCATACAAAAACATGTTCAAACGATTCTTCTGGAAAATTGATATAAACAATGATATGAAAAACAATAGATTTTCCGAGCGATTTTTATTTGACAATTTCATTCCATTATTTAGTGCAAACAAATTTAAAGCTTTCAACCAATAATTCAATAGAGGAAAGATTGACTTTTCATAGAATAAAATTGTCAACCATTTTTATCAACATTTACGCTATTTTTAATACGAAAATAAGATGAAAAAGAAAAAAAAACATGGTTCTCAATGAGTTAGAATATTAAAAAAAAGCATTGGAACAAAAATTCATCAAACATTTAGAAACGTACAGTTTCACTTAGATCCGGAATATCCTGCCACTGAATAGTGCGTGTGATTTTCTCATAACACTTCAAACAATTTTTCTATAATCGAATTCTTATTGTAATGTCAGGGTGTGAAACTTAATATTTACAAAAATTAAAAATTTATCAGCAATTTCAAACTTTTAATTTGTAACTATTATTTGACATGGAATAATTAAGATGCGGTTATTACCAAACGTATAAATCTGATTTACCAGAGTAAATGATGCACTTTGAATTATGTTCCATTTTTCGTTTGACTGACTGATCTACATTAATGCCACTTAGTCTACTGTAATTGGTAGACCATGCATCTTGATGCTAATGATTATTGTAATTGGTGCTGTAATTTTGGTTCATTTGACCTCAGTATTAACGAATTATTTATATACAACATACATAAGCTTTTAGACTGAAGTATACGTTTTACAAAACAAAATATCTTTAATTATTAAATAAAACGGTTTGAAAAAAAATTATTTTATTAGTTTCAATGAATCGTTGATTGTCACAAGGGCTGATGTTGCAGACGCGATTAAGATAAATTGTCACACCATGACCAAGATCATCGTCATGTTGATAATAACTCGCTGAGACTTGTCATGTCAGAGAAATAGAATAAGTACAGATATACATTTGATTTCGATAATCCTATCAGCAACCCGATGACTCACCCAATCATAATACTAATTCACTACGAAATAAAATTATCATTTTTCATGTCAAACTGGAATCACATTGATAAAATGAATGACAGAAAAAAATCCCTTCCATCCAAATGTTGCCAACTTGAAAAAATTAAATCAACCTTAACTGTTGCCAACTGAAGAAAAAAAAACGTTGTACAAACTAATTTAAAACTTTTTTCTATAAAAATTTGTAGGTATTTGTTCCAGTGTTTTTTTCTATTCACGTTAAATTTTTTTTTTAATATTGAACTGTTTTGTTGTAGAAACTTTTTAGTTTAAACATAATAATGGGAGGCAAAAAAGTGTTGGTACAGGGAGCAAGATTGCGGAGTGACAGCAAGTAGCGAAATTGCAAATGAAGAAGATAAAAAGTTAGCGCAAAACTAGTTGCTGTGGCGCAGAACGGGAGAAAACAAATAGTACTCGTTAACAAGTCGCATCAAGGCAGATTGGACAGATTTCCTGCTAGTTGTTTAACTAGCGACTCAGCTTCATGAACCCCTCGGCCTGCTAAGGCTAGAGGTTAATTTATCGAATTAGACGTCGTTCATTGCGTTATAAGTGTAAGTCGCCTCGACTTTTTGTGCGTCGATGATACGTCGCACAAAGTCACGTTACTTTCACAGTTCAATTCATGAAACGACGACTGGATCTAGCTTTATTTTCGCCCGGCACCAACATTTTCAACTTTACTATTCCGAATATTTTCTTTTAACATTTTAACTTCTTATGTTGTAAAACTCAAATCGATAATTTTTAATTAAAGTAGATTGATCGTTTTGCATTATATAACATTTTCATTTTCAAATTAACATTTTTTTAGTTAAACAATAAATGCTCTTTCAAATGACGTCAAAAGAATGTACCCTTACCGAACTAAATTTCGAGAAAAACTAATTTGAAGTTGATGAATTTTAACATTGTTTTAAATGGGAGGTTATGTGATCAAGACGTACTTTAAATTTCACAAAGGTTCATTATAACGTTCAAAAAATAAAAAAAAGTATTGAAATCAATGTTTGTGATTCGTAGAAAAATTCTATCAAAAGAAAATACATAGGTATTATCCTTGTGATATTATTTTCGTTATTTTATTTTATTTTGACTAGTTGTAATACAAAAATGCATGCCATAATAAATTATTAATTTATTTTTAGCAATTTTCTAATCATTTTTTTTTATTTTGATAAAAAGAAACTAGTACCGATTTTGACTATTGAGACGATCATTCTACTTTAAATCCTAAGTAAATTTAACTTTTCGACTACTTTTAAACCAAATTGCTTTTTTCTTGCCAAATTTAAAAGTCAGTTCTGTAAAAATTTGTTAAAATAAAATATAAAGATACAGTTTATATTTTCGAACTCATTTAGTGTTATCTGAAAATTTGCAAACAACAAAAAAAAGTCCATTTCTGACGTGTAGGCTTATCAAAAAATCTTTACCATCGCTGTTCAAGTATTTTTCAATAAAATTGTATAGCATAAAAATGTTGGGAATATAGACTTTATAAGGTTTTTTCATAGGTCGATTGTGTATAACAATGTACAAAAGTGCACTTGTCAATTTTTGAAGGGAAGATACAAGAGCGTAACGTCGTCACGGAAATCTGATGTTGAAATAGCACACGGCAAGCTTGACAAGCGTCTGTAAGAAATTTTCGTTCGCAAGAGGAAACATGCCGGGGGCTTGCCATTGACAATAACATCGATGGACGGTAACATATGTAAAAAAAAAAAAAAAATAAAAAAAAAAAAAAAAAAAAATTAAAAAAAATTTTGGAAAAAAAAAAAAAAAAAAAAAAAAAAAAAAAAAAAAAAAAAAAAAAAAAAAAAAAAAAAAAAAAAAAAAAAAAAAACGGGCTTGCTGAATAAACAACAATTTTTAGCGATGTCTCAACTGTATTCGCGAATTGAGTTTACCAGCGCATCTGACTATATCTATAAGAATATACATAAATGCGTGAATACGTAGAATATCCAATGAATTGTTGATTCATAGTGAATGCATATTTGCCCAACACTTGGACAGCGCATCGTCTTGGAAATTGCTCGATGTGAATCGATCATAAAATATATATTCCCAACTGTATTTTAGTTTCGTGTTAAAATCGTGCAATATTACATACTCTTTTTCCTCCAACCAAATTTGCCGATAGAGTTTAATTCGTTTCAAACTACGATTCAGATTTGTAACAAAAAATGATCAAATTGATCAAAAAATTGATCAAATAAATGAGTCAAAAAAATTAGGGTAAATGTGCCAGTAGCTGATCGCGTGCCTGTAAATGACCGATTTCAAGAAAATTAAACAAAATGAATGATTTTATTTATATATAATTTATTAAAAGTTGAATAAAAATTGCCAAATTACTATAGTAATTAATAAATAAATAATCTACGATATATTAATTATATATTAATTCAGTATAAAGTATCCTAACTTCGTTTTTTGCTAAATTTGGATTTATTGAACTTCTAAAATTTCTTACGGGGTCATTCAATCGTGTTTTTACCCTGATAAAAAAAATTAATCAAAAAAATTAATTAAAAAAAAATTGATTAAAGAAATAGATTAAAAATATCTGAAAAATCCGAAACGTCGGAGACCGCCGTTGAAATTTATACATTGAGCTTTGATTTGTAAAAGTCAAAAATGCATTGAATATATTTTTTGATCCAAATTTTTTGCTCCTCATAATCCACTCGGAAAATTGAGGTGAAATAGGGATTGACATGAGATTATCGTACGGTAGTTGCTGAATAGATTGAAATTTCATGCTGAATGTGCATGCGTTGATGCTCGCGTTGATGTATCTATCGTTTAACGCGCAGTCTATTGATGCAAGTTGGCTTTCAAATGTGCTTATAATGCACATGGATAATATTACATAAGACATTTTGACGCTATAGGATCGTCGGCCCCATTAATTCATTTCAAAATGTTCACATCATTGTGCACACATTCAGCTTCCAAATTTCATCATACGGTTTTTATCACGATTTCATTTTAGAAGATGTACTCATCAAATTGCGAATCAAAAGTTTGTGCCAACAAACCTAAAAAAAATACCCAAGTATAAAAATTTATATATGGGTCCATAAATGGCACATATACAGAACATAAATGGGACATTTATGTATTTCGATACATATATGGGCCATATATGGGCCCACTTATGTATTTCAATACAAATATGGGCCATATAAATGCCACATATATAAAATCCATATATGCATATCTGCATAAATGGCAGATAAATGGATTTTTAGGTGGATCGCCATAAATGTCACAAATATGGAACCATATATGAACCATAAATGGGACATTCATGTATTTAAATACATATATGGCCCTTATATGGGCCCATTTATGAGACATAAATGCCACATATGTGGATCCATACATGACGCATAAATGGCACATATATAGAACATGAATGGGATATTTATGTATTTAAAAACATATATGGCCCATATATGGGCCCATTTATGAAACAAAAATGCCACATATATGGATCCATATATGACGCATGAATGGCACACAAATGGATCGCCATGGCATATATGTCACAAATATGGAACCATATATGTGACATTTATATTACGTATATGTGCCATTTATGTTCCATATATGTGATATTTAGGGACACATAAATTTTTACTTGGGTATAAATAAAAAACAAGAAAATTATAAATTAATTTTTTAATTAAAGAACAATATAAATGATAATTTATACAAGTACATATTCAAGTGTTGAATTTCGTACTCGCAAGTGCAATTTCGAAATGTAGCATTAAACCAAGTGCGAAACCAAAAATCTGTTTATTTCATCTTCGGGAGCTTTGCTTGCGAAACTCACGCAACATTAATTTCAGTTACATTCAAAATGAAGTTCATCCTCGTAATGTCAACAACATTGCAGTTCAATTTTGCTTTGAATTCACAACCGAGTTAAAACAGTAATTAACGTTAACTGGAGTCTGCTTTAAAACAAAAAAAAAAACAAAAAAAACCAAGATACATTTTTTATACCAAAACTAAAAATTTGTGTTCCGTCGGAAAGTGGCTTGCTCTCTGGCATAATATCTTTTTGAATGGTTTTGCAATCGGACATTTCAATTGATAATTTTAAATGCTAACTGGATAACTGAAAATTGGAAAATATTTCAATTCATAATAACGTCTGACCTACTGATTCTAATGCTTAAAAATATATTGAATGTGAATTTTTGCCATTGGAAAATATTTTTTGCAGTTTTGCAGATATATTTTTGTATCGCGTTGCATCGTAATAATGGATTTATGTAAAGAACCATTTCGTTCATAAATTTCCATTCATGATTTGTTATGACCTCGCGAGCAAGAAAACGGTTATCGAGCGTATAATCTTAGTTGGCGCTTAAAGCTGTGTGATGAATAAGACACTATCGGGAGAAATGACCTTTCGCGTTGAAAACTGGGAAAACTATAATAAAATGTAAAAATCAAAGGATCTGTAACGAGTACAAATAAAAATCTGAATATAAACGTTTGACTTTTTTTGAAATTAACATTTTCATTTCATAACCTCGGATATTTTGCGCAACGTTTATTTAAAAAAATAAAAATTGATCAATACCAAAATGCAAGATTGAAGGAAAATTGAACTTTTAAGATGTATCTCTATGTTTTAAAACGGTATAATAATTTTGTGACAATGTTTGTACTGCTAAAAAATGAATGCAGAATTTGTTCATGAATTATTTATGGTAATTGGTAGTGGGAAAAAATTCAGCAACAAGTTACATGGAATCTATAGTTGCAGAGACTTGGCACTTATTCTGGAACATTACTAAGCAATTAGTTACGCGTAGAATTTATATCGGATACAAACGCGGCCTTCGGCAAACGGCAAGAGCCATCGTAAATTAATATCGCGATTTGTAGTGGATCGGGAGAGAGACTCGGGAATATTAAATGTCCACATTGTTTTCTCGCGTTGTCTTCGATCGCGCTGTGTACACATTAATCTCGACAAAAACTTTTTTTTTTTCGGAGGAAAAAGAAGAAGAAGACATATTTGCATAATAATAAGCATCGCGAATAAAAAAGTTGAACTCATTTTTTTATATCCCTTTTGCTTCAAACTTTTTTCCGGGATACTTTTTTCTTGCCAAATATCCGTCTTGAACAATGTCACCTCTTCTGACGAATTTAATACTTTCCACTCAATATAACCGATCAGATTTTTCAAATTCATTTTTATAAGTAATTTTTATAAGAAAAAACAGTTTGTCAATCAACGTTTAAAATAATTGAGTTAAGAAAGTTGATCGAAAGTTTTGAAATTGAAATTGACTCGGTTAATCGGGAGGTAATTTAGTCAACTGATTGTCAATATTAAAACAAAACGTGCGGTGTAAAGCAGAAATGCAGATGACTCGAATCGGCGGGGCTAAAAAATGTAAATATTTCAGGACCATGCAACGTTCATTCATTACTGCGAATGTATCGTTATTACACCGGTACTAGTGCGGCAGCTTGCTAGCCTGGCATCAAAGTTATGGCGTTCAATATGAAACTATAATAGCCCCTCTTCGCCCCAAACCCCTGCTAGACCTCGATCCCCGTACTTGCGGTAAAGCCCATTCAACGTCAAGCCACTTTATTCTGTCTCTAATAATAAAATCAGACGTTCATCAGCAAAATTGGAATACCTAACAAATATAACGATTTTTTTACAATAAAATTAATTTTTTTTTCTCTAAATCAATCCTCCCTTAGAAAAAATTATTTCTGGGCCCCTTAAGGGCATGCCCTGCAAATGAACTGGCGGGTGACACCTCGCCCTGTAAACCCCCGTGTTTATAAATTATTATTTTTTATGTTAAATAAACAAATGTAAATATAATAAGCAATAAAAATTCAATGCATTGTCTATAATAAAATTGAAAATCAAATAAAAAAAGAAATCGACGTATTATTATTTCTACTGGGAATCGAACCCCCGGTCTAGTCAAATATAAGCCTACCACCTTGCGCGTTGAGCTAAACTCTCATTTTGAAATTCTGATACCTTATTATAAAAGTTAATCATAGTCTCATGGCATTGCATTATTTAAATCAGTCTTCGTAGTAAAATTGTTAAAATTTTTTTATTAATTTTTAAAAAATTGAGTTAAGGCGATGAATAAAGGTCGGTGTTTATGAAAAACGAGTTCAGGTCCTGTATCAAAATTTAACATTGAAAGACTTAATAAAATATATCAGGCGATTCTTTACAACTATATGAATCGCCTGATATATTTTATTAAGTCTTTCAATGTTATTTTTGAGTGATTTCAATACTTAGGAAACAATTTATTATGTAAAATGTAATTCAGCTGTTACAATGTTCTGTGAAAAGTTATGAAAAGTATTCATACTTTTCTATTTTTATTTTTATTAACGTTTAAATATTTTTCATACATTTGTTAAAAAATATTATAAAATATAAAGTTTAAACCATTATCCTTATTGCCGCTTTTTATAAATTTTTTATATAAAAAATATATTTCATTTTATATTTTACAGGTTTACATAATGAAATTTATAAAAAATATATAAATCAACTTATTGCCGAAAATATAGTTTATATAGACAATATATAGTTTAGTCATATTTTTAAACTATATTTTCGTCCGTGAGGGAAATCAATCCTCCTCTTTGAAAAAAAATGAACAACAACAATTAAGAGACGAATCAAAAACTACACGTTTTTTAAAATGTTCAGTAAAGTGTTTTTGAAAGTCAAAATTAAAATCAATATCGGAAAAGACGGATGAAAAATGTTTAATTACTTAATTTTAATTAACGGCTGTTGATGGTTGTCAAGTAAAGAGCAAAGGAAAATAACGTTGAAATTTGCCGAGAAAAAAAAGTGCACGGAGATAGGCACACCGAGTAATCTGAAAAATGTTGGAACAATGCAATCAAGGCGTCGATTGAAGCGTTCGAACGAATAAATAGAAAAGTCGGGGGCTGTTTATTGTGCCGTATTTACGTTTGGCCGTTAATGATAAGCAATGTGTAACTAGCTCACTCCGTGCAACAATAATGTTGGCGTGTTTCTCAATCATTGTCAAACGCCGCTGTTATATTTTCAGTCGAATGGCAGGAGGCCAGGTAGGCAGTTACACTTCCGTGCGAGTTCCATATTGATTTTGCCAGACGGACACTAGCCACGCATAAAGGACATAAAATCCGTTCGCCACTCGCGTCTTATTCCTAATTTCAATCCATTCGCTCATTTTTCTCGCCCTCGAACATTAATAAACTCTGCTTTATATGATTCAAATATACTTCTAATTCTTTTTAAAAATACGTTCAGGCCAAAAAAGTTCAGACCAAAAGTTATCAAGACGTTGAACAAAAATTTAGAGCGAGCGTAAAAAGTTAACCATTGAAAAACATTGTTGTCATTATACTTTAAACTCGTCTTATGGAATTAATTTGAAATTTTTATGGGGCTTGATAAAAAAAGTTTTATTATGTATATCCAAGTTGGATAAGTAGTGAAGTATAAAAAAAAGTCGCACATTATTCATGTATAAAGAAAAGTGAAGGGGATAGTTCAGAAAAGTGAAAAAAATGACTGGCAAAAAAGGCGCATACAAAAATTAAAGCGAAAACCCATGTACGGCATTAAAAAATGAATCGGTTGAATTTTGGCCTTTGTGATTTACTTTTGCAAGCAAAAAATAGTGAAAAGTTTCAATACTAAGTTAAAAGAAAATTGATGAACAAAATTCAAAGTTAAAAGTAAGGAAGAGTGAGTATTTTTCAACTACTTAATTATAAATTATAACTTCTCTCATGATTGCAACATTTGATATTGTAAATAACATATAATTGTGTTTAGATCTCAAAATCATACAGTAGTCACGTATACGTCTGTTTGAAACCGCAAATCCAGTTTGCCTGGTCGCCGACATTCGACTCTTTATTTTATAACACAATCATTTTGTGCTCCATTATATTCAATTTTAGTTAATTAAATGAATTGAAATACGTTTCTGTTTACTTCGAACATTTCATCCCCTACTTTTCTTAATTAAAAAATCGATCCATTCCTTAATTCAATTCTCACCAATATATAAAGACCGAAACATTTATACAATTGTGGTACTCTAAAAAAAATATTGTTCATGAAAAAGAAAATATTTTCTAATTTTCGTTATCTGAAACATAATAAGAGTTAAATAATTGAACATTTCTGCGGCTTCTGAAAATAACAAGATAATCCTCACGATCAAAAATATATCCGCTAAAATATATTTTTTTATAGTCATTATTGCCGCTTTTTATAAATTTTTTATATCAACAATATATTTTATAAATTTATACAAAAAATATATTTTATTTTATATTTTATAAATTTATATAATGAAATTTATAAAAAAATATATAAAATATACTCCATATTGCCGCAATATATTTTATATAGAAAAAAATATATTTTTTTTATATTTCAAGAATATATTTTCGTCCGTGAGGGCAGAGTCATTTGTAGAGCAAAAAATATTTTCGTTACATAACAAAACCGAAAACTCCGAACTAATGAACTTCAGAAATAACGAATCTCGTGTCAGGGGAAGTTTTTATGATCTGTTTTCTTTCGAGTTATCTTGTTATTTCCGTCAACTTGTGGACTTATTATTCCTTTAACATTTCTAAGTTTTTGGTTCAAACTTCATGAAATTTATCCAAATTTTTATACTGAACCTCTGGAAAGCCGTATGTCGGGTTTTTATGGTGTTCTAAGATTTCATTTATAAAAATGAATCTTATAAACATGTTATAGTATATTTTTGATTTCATTTGAAAATTTCAGAGGAAAATATAGTTTATTTTGAAATAAAATTAGTTTTTGTATCTATTGTTACTTTCCGAACTGTTCCATGTCGCCAAACTGAGTACATTGCCTTATACATGTTAGTCAATTTTTATAATCATTAAATAATAGACTTATTTTATTATTTCAAGAATCACGTTACTTTTTTTGTTAGTCTAATGTTTATTATACTAACAACCTACTTTTATTCCGGGAAATCACAGATTTTTAAAATGTATATCAAGACGTTCAATAAAAAAGTGATCAATACTTATTTTAAGGTTGGAAAACTGCAAAAGAAAAGTGAGCGAGAGATTAGGCGATTCGCGAATGATCCTCTGGAGAATGTCGTTTGTAAGAACAAAGAACTGAAGAGGATGTGAAAGACTCGACAATACGTTCGTCTTAGTGATCAAATCTACGTGGGTTTTGGTGTATTTCATTTGCACTTGAAAGAAAAATGAGCGACATCCGATCCCCTAATTCCAAGTTACAAATGGCTTGTGCACGGGCAATCTGTTTTTGACATTCCAAGACGGATGTGTGGCGGAATGATTTATATTCCAACTTTGCCGCTAAGACATGAATTTCGAGGACCAAAAAAAAGTAAACCAGCCCGCTTAAATATTCACAATTTATATCCAAAATATTCTACTTTACTCAAAACATTTCGAGGTAATGCTTCCCATGTAAAAATTTACGTCTGGTCCAACGTTGGGCCAACGTTGTAAAAGTTGAGTCAGCTTTGGCTGCTAATCTTCGGTCCAGAGATGGTAAACCTTTGGGATGAAACGTCGGCCCATCATCACCAGCCAACGTTGGTTCAACACTTTTGGCCAGAGTTAAACCAATGTTATTCCAATTATTTAAAAAATTGAATTATTTTATTTATATTCACAATTTTTTCACGTAATTATTTTCATAATTTATAGTCAATTTTAGAAATTGTAAAAGTCCGATGAATTTAAGGTTATTTGGTTCTGAGGTGGGATTCGAACGCTCGTTCTTCGGATCTGTAGTCCGCCACTCAGTCCACTGCTCCATCGACTGTCTTTGCACATGTCTTGTGAATATGCTACTCCAAAAGATTTAATTGTTCCAACATTGGCGCAGCGTTGGCAACCGATGTTCCAAGCCAATGTTGGATAAACATTGGATGCCACCATTGTACAAATGATTTGTTAAACATTAAATGTAGAATCGGTTTTTCATTTTGGCTTATCGCTGGCAATTTCTACATGGGTTATAGAGGTAGTTCACTGTAACAGTTCGATGAATCGGTTCATTGAAAAATTTTTTTCTACTATTCTAAAAGGTCTTTCGACTATTAGAAATTTTTCTACTAAATAATATGCTCTTAAAACTTAAAGACTACTTTTATCAAAAGGAATATGTGTTTAATATTAAATAATATATAATAAATAAAAATCTCCTGCGCACTTAAAAAATTCAGTGTTTCTTGCAGTGTTTTAATTAAATTTGAAATTATAAAATTTTCAAAGCTGTTTGAATTTGTTTAATTATCTCTTTTAATAGTTCAGTTTATAAACTAAAAGAGCCTCATCAAAAAAGTTGAATGTTTACGTTTCTTTGCTCAGATGCAATGAATTTCTTAGAATATTTTTGAAGTTCTAAAATAAAATATTCATATTATTTTATTAATTTCGGCAGTTCAAGAACTAAATTGGTAGAGAAATATTGTACAATTTGTGACGTCATGTCTCTCCGTGTATTAATAGTTTCTATATGCTTTATGTAATAAAAAGGTTGCACTTTCGCTGTGCACCATTGGAAGTAGAAAATGATCTTTTTTAATATGATTTATTATAGGCAGTGGCTAGCCGCAATCTCGTTTTTGTATATGTATATCCATACATATGTAACATAAAAACAAAAAGGATCTGGATGGTGGCTACCTTCCCCTAACATGAAAAAGGTATGTACACTTTTTCGTATAAGTCCCTGCTCTTTGAGGATAGTAATTGGCCTTCGATGTTATTCGCGGCTGCAGCAAAATCAAAGGTTTCGTTTTCAAAAGAAGAAGACAACTCTTCCTCCATATTTTCCATCATGAATTGCATACGATTCAACAGTTTCTCAATTCACAGTTTCATTGCCTTTCGTTTTTCTTTATTGGCTCTGGACTGTGAAGTCCCTACTGCCATTAAACAATATATTTTTGTAGAGATGATTTCGGTGGCACAATAGATGGATGCAACAGCTCCATCTGCCGGCAGGGTGAGGGTTTTACGTGGGGCATTGAGGTTAGGTTTGTTTACATTTTGATTATCTAGTTTTATTACTATCAATTATGTGCAAAGTTAGTATTTTAATACATTTTATCAAAAAGTGCTGTTACCCATTGATATCGTTCAATTATATTAATTAAATTACTTTCGCGGTTTTGAAATTTGTACGTTGTATTTAAGTGCCCATATTACACCTCATGAGAGAAAATAGTAACATCACTGTTCAAATTTGTAATTTTACGTTATTTATAATGATATCCGTAACTTCTAGATAAAGATGTTATGATTTACACATCTGAACGTATTAAACAAAACGGCGTGATTAAATTATTTAATTAATAATTTCTTTTTAATAATCTCGTAGTGCCCGTATTCCCCGACTGCTCGTATTGCTCCACTCTCCTCTGTTTTTGTTTTTCTCACCCATAGACGATTCGTGCTTCTCCAGAGACAATGAGTTAACAGTATCATCTACTACACCAAATACCGTGCCTGCACAGGTTATACGCAAAAAATCAGCCACTTGGACGGTCATCCATCCAAGTACTAACCACACTCGGTGTTGCTTATCTTCTGTGATCTAACGGGTACAGGTAGTTTCGTTGCCGGATTAATCAACAAAGAATCTCTGACGTGAAGTTAGTCGCTATTGCCTCGCACTAACAGTTGGTTAGTACCAACATATAACGCACAATATTTTTTCCGCCCAGTTATCGCCCAGAAGGCGATACTGAAATTGCTCAAAAAAGAAATTTCGTTACAAAAATATGTAGGTTTTTCAATACACGTGTGGCAAAACGAAAAACTATTTTCTCCGGCGTCTACTGCATACACAAAGTGAATAAAATAAAAGCTTGGAATAACGTTCGGGATGATTAAAAGCGACAGCTACATTTGAGCGATAGCAAATGAATATGAAATTAATTATAACATACGCGAAACAGAATGGGAGATGCAATCGAGATTACGATTGTCGAGTAATACCTCAATCAAGATCGACTGATGTATGCACGTCACGTATCCTCGATGCTGGAATAATCGGTTTTATGAACGCACGGCATGCTCTCTCTCTCAGATTTTCCGTCATCCCGACGGCTATTAATTATTTTTTATCCTCGACGCATTCTTCCTTTTTCTTTCTTCATGCGGAGCAACAAATTTTGCACTTGACGTAAGCGGATTGCCTAGTTTCAATAAACTATAACTCAAAGTTTTCCAATTATGTACGTGTACGCATTTATGTACGTGTGCACCAAAACCAATAAGTCAAATGCGTCCCATAACAAATAAAACCTTCAAGTCAAACATTGATATTGATAACCAATTTTGAATATCTATGTTTTATTTTAAAATTGAGACTTGAAAAAATTCCTACAATGTAAACATATTGATTTTAAATTTTATAAATATAGAAAATAAACTGAAAATTGATTTGAACTCGGGTCTTCTAGATGGTAGTCTGCCGCTTTAAGCATTCATCCACAAGTACATTTTAGTTGGAACAAATTATTGGAAAACAATCATAAGATAGAAATATTTCAAATATATAAAAATATTATATATTTTGTATATAAATTTGATGATATAAATTATTTGCTGTGAAATATTGAATTAATAAATAAATTTCATCAGTACGTATAATTAATTAACAATCAACTATTGTTGATGAATATTGTTAAGTATTCAATAATTAACCAAAAATTAATTCTGAATTTCAACTCTAAAATCAGATACTATATCAGGATTCTCTTCTTTATACATTTCTGAAATCTAATTTTGAAATCGAATTAATTTATTTTTTAATAAATAAATTTAACAATATATTTTTATTGTAAAATGGATTTATGGAAATTTTGTACTTTGAAAAAATATATTTTTTGAATCCATATGAATTATGAACTTTTATATAAAAATCATTTTATTATATATTTGAAAGTATATATAAAACAAACATTTTATAAAATAAATATATGAGCAAATGTAAAATGAACATCGACTTAGCGATGTACTTAAAAAGTAAAAATTTTCCAACATTAGGCACACTCCTGGGATTTTTTTACAGGTTCTAGGCACCAATATGAGATGAAAAAATGATGCAGCCCCTGTCAAAACGGGTGGCGACATACTTAAATATTTAATTTTAGTAATAAGACATTTCTTCCATTCAAGCATTAAAATAGTTATCATAAAACTCGTTATTTTTTTTATTGTTTCGTTTTTTTATCAATAAAATCTGGTATTGTATATTCCACCACAATCATTTAGACACCATCAATTGAGTACCAACATATTTTAGCGTCCAAATTTTAGTATACCAGGACTGAAAAATTATTGTTAAAATTAGTCATTTTTTTAATCTTACTAAAAGAAAAATAATTTACCTTCTCTTAAATGCTTCCAGCTCAAAAGTTTTCGCTGATTCTTTTTTTCGACGAAATTTCAAGTTTTCAATGAATTTTAATAAAATTTCAGATTTATGGAAAAAACAATAGCACAATTAAATAAGATAACTTTACAAAGTGACTAGCAAATTAACACGATTAATCAAAATGTGTGTTCTTGTATTCAAATTGTTCAATTTTGATGATTGAAATTTCGTCGACAAAACCTGATTTAAGGTTTTTACCACTAGTAGAGATAACTGAACAAATAATTTCTAAAATAATAAAGAATAAACAACATTGTTTAAAAACCAAGCGATTTTTTGAGTATGAATTCGTAGAGTGGGTGGATGTGGAGAACGGTGCGGTACATCTGAGCGAATACCAATAAATGTGACGTAATTTCAAAAACATGTCGTTCATTAGCGCACACAGTGTATTGCTAACAAAGTCGAAATGAGAAAATAACAAAATTTTAATTGCAAACAGTTGCAAAATTTGTATATCCATGACACTCTCAATGAAACGGAAACAATGGACTGCGAGCCGAGAGTCTGCATCGAGACCAATTTTATGATTTAGTTTTTAAATGAAATGAATTTGCATGAACATTCGAAAAGATTGAAAAAAAAAAATAATAAAGCACTCCGGTGCCGGATTTAAATACACATGAAAATTTACGTCCCAAAATGTATTACCCAAACTCTCTGAAAATAAATATCCGTTTTTCAGTTGGTTTTGTTTTTTTCTCTTTATAAAAGGGTTGACGCAAAATCGGGCGATGTGACAATAAAAAGTTTTTATTTGACTTTAGAAGCTAATAAAAAACTTAATATTGGATTTTCGAATCAGATCCGCCTCGCGACGTTACGGAAATGTTTAAAAAGTATTTTATTTTTATTCATCCCCTTGTATTCTTTATGACAAAAGGTTGTTTGGAAATTATTCGTGTAAAAAAAAGAACTTATGGCTACAGTATTAACGAATGTAAAATAGCGTGGCTTTTTCAAAAAAGTAATATGCAATCGATAGAGAGTGTTTTGCAGTTGCCAACCTATATTAGCGTTGGAAAAAAACAAAACAAAAAGTAAAAAATGAGCAAGCAGAGGTAAAGTGAAACAGAAATGGAGAAGAATTAAAAACAAAAAAAAGAGTAGCAAAGGAGAGATGTCGCGGAAAATACGAACGCGCGTTTTATGAATTTCGAATCCAATTATGCGGGATGCAAAAATGCTCGGAATTCCAAATTGCGCGTTACACCGTTCAAATTAACGGACATTGAGTGTGAGATATGAGTCGTGTAAAAAACGACTTCTACTCCATTTTTTTTTAAATCTGATGGTATTAATCTCTCCGTGCGTTTCAATTTCCCAAAGATTATGCAAATTGCATTCACGTTGGTATTTTCCATGCTTTTTTCTACAACCCTCGACGGGATTCAAATTTGTAACGGTAATGATTCATGTATAATAACATCAAAGCACAATTATCTCGTAATTGGATTTCATTTAACTTTCCTTTAGTCTTGTGGTACACGCGTGAGAGATTTCAAATAGAAAAACAAACTTAAAATTGAAATTTCAACTGGAAACTCTTTTATATATCACACTTATTAACCGTAGTAAAATTTTTCTAGGGCACGCCTTGTTAATATTTAGGGCCCTTTAAAGGCTTGCCCTAATAAGAGGGGTGTCTGTCTTACTAGGGCAACCTTTATGGGGCCGTAAAAAGTCCTTTATAGTTTTCATCCGGGCGTTTTGAAGGTGTGTGACGCTTGAGCCGTAAATTATCTTACAAGGGCCAAATAAGGGCCATTAGTAAGCCCTGATGAAATTTCAATAATAATAAAAATTAATAAAATCATCAAATCATCAAATAACAAAAATCATCAAATTTTTTATAGATTGTTGAATATTTTTACAATATGTTTTTTTTCACAACATATTTATAAGTCGAGGGTTTCAAACCAAAACTTTATAATGATTTCCAGTCAGTATTAATAATTTAATAATTTATATAATTTATAATAAACAAATTTATAACTAAAAACATATATCTTTTTATATTTAAATACACATCTATCGTATGAGTGAGTTTCCCAATAAGTTTCATCGACTGAAATGTCCTGGTGGTCCAGTGGACTAGACAGTGTCTTATCACCTTTAGAGGCCTGGGTTCGTATCCCCAAAAATCGAATCTGATTTTTTTATTAGAAATCTGAGTTTATAAATGGTTTAAAAATCAAACAAATCAAAATAAATAAAATAGTTATAAAAATAATATAAATTATTTAATTAAACATTTTTTTGTTTATTAATTTTTAAAAATGGCAATCCCGATCAGGGCCCGTCCGGGGCCTTTAAAGGGTCGCCCTTAAAGGTATTTATGGGGCAAAGCGTCACATACCTTGTAAGGGCCAGTTTGCAGAATAGCAATTACCTAGCAAAAGGCCCGGGTTGTTTGACGGGCAAGCCTTACAGGGGCCCTACTTCAATAAAGTAGGGCCTTCCTTTACTTTACTAGGGAAAATAAAATATTTAAGAAACCGTAAGGATTATTTGTCATTTTATGTTATGTTAATCATTTTTTTTAATTTAATCATTTAATTAAAAAAAAATTACAGAAATTATTTGATATTTCATATAACCTAAAATGTTCGATGAAGATGAAATTGAAATTAAAGGTTGAAAAGATTAAAAGATGAAGAAAAAGAATTAATACATTAGCTGAATTGAAAGAACCTTTTTTAAATCAAATGAAAAAGTAAAAAATTCGTTAAGAATGAGATAATTCGCAGAATGTCTAGAGGCGAGAGATTAGAAATGCGCCGGAACGAGAGCACATGTCACTGAACAGTTGTGCAAAAGATGAGTCCAATGACCGACCTAATGCACTTGGAGCAACGTGTGGCATTGAGAACTGATTGTGTGCTGACATGCCCAAGTGTCATAATTGTGCAGGTTTCATATTCTCCACACGTCAGATGATAAAATTGAATCAGTCTTATATTTCGCGAACACGAAGCCGCTTGTACAAACTGTTCCGAGGAATCACATTAATTGGAGCGTGACCTTTTACCTCGCAAGATAATCATATTAAAGTCAAAAATTGTTTGATAATTACCGCCAGATGCATTGCACAACTTCCGAACAAAATTTTACGCTAATGTTACAAGGAGCGGCTTTCCGCTATTCTGTACGATAGAAAACAGAAAAATTACTTTTGCATTATTTATCGTATAGAAACAGTCATAAACGATATGAGAGTCAAGGTCAAATATATTTAAAAACAAAGGATTCGCACAAATCTATTGATATATTATTTAATGTATCTGATTTAAGTTTTATTAACAAAATTTTTTTATTAAAATTGCAATGAACATTTGATATCTGTATGCAGAGTTGCAGGGGGCGCAGTGAGCGGGGCGAACGAAACTTCCTAGTTTATATAAAATTTATTTAATATTTATATAATATATTTATATAAAGAAATAAATGTTAAAAAATATAAATTATTTGCGGCTGTTTTGGCATAACTGTGCAAATATTTGATAGATTGCAAAATCATGACACTTTAAAACCCACTTATTTGTTTACACAAAATGGTTGTTGACAAATAACTTTTGAGATTTAACTTTTTTGTTGAGGCTCTTTTAGTTCATAAAATAAACTATTAGAAGAAATAATTAAGCAAACTCAAACAGGTTTCAGATTCTTTTTACAAGTTTCGAACTGCAAAGATCAAATTTTAGTATGTATCTTTGAAAATTGAAATGTTAGAAAATATAATATTCTGCATATTAAATCAAGTTGGAAATGGCATTACTAAATATTTCCCATAAACTGTACACCCATGAAATGTTGAATAATTTTTGAAATATTCGCTTTGTCCTGATATGGGAACGTCCGGACAAGGGACACTTTCCGTATATTTATTTCCATCATTTTCGATAATAATTTGGATGGTCAATGTTGAATGTTTCTAATTTTCAATTTAATTAAACACTAGAATAACATTTTTGAGCGCTCCCTTTCTAATTTTTTGATTATATTTTGAGTTTGGCCAGTTGAAAAGCGCCAGTCAAGTGTGAATTGTTCAAAAACGTTCGTCGATCTAACTGGAGAAACTAGCATAAAGCCGAGAAAATAAATGAGCGAATTGTGACATCATTCTGTTTAACATCGGTGGATGAAAATAAAGTAATCCAATTAGCCGTCATTCAAAGTGACGTACTTTGTGCATTTTCGCGTTTTTGAATAGGTTTTATCCCTTGGATTATGAAATATCAGTAAACGACGAGGGGGAGGGGGCGGGGTGGCTTTTCGCCATCAGTCAAGAATGGTACGCCGCCTTTTATACCGTACGCGTCGATATCTTTCCGTTCAGGCCATTTCATTTATAATAGCACTTTCATCAAAGTAGGACAGACTGCGGCTGACGTATAGCGTTACAGTTCATAACTTCTGAATGAAACAATACGTTTTTATACCGCCAGCTCTGACAATTGTCGGAGCGACGCGAACAAGTGAGTTTCATCCGTGTACAGACAGTTTACGTCTCAGAAAGTGGTCCCTGAAAAACTTAACTGTTCCAAACTCTTAACTTCCCAAGTATAAATTAATATGTGACCATAAATGGAACATATATGGAACATATATATGGAACACATATATGGAACATATATGGATCATATATGGATCATATATGGAACACAAATATGGATCATACACGGAGAAAAAAGTTATAGTAAAAATTACTAAACGCATTTAGTAAAAAATTAATAGTAAATTTTACTGCACGAAAAGTATTTTCTACTGAACGGAT
>JAPYZS010001344.1:0-42020 GCA_030522925.1 Trissolcus japonicus | reverse complement strand
TATATATATATATATATATATATTATTAAAAATAATAAGGTATAATCATCAATAAGGCGTTACACATCTACGTTGCCAACTTAATGTTATATGTTTCGTCGCGTTATCCAAATGATTAACTGCTTTAATGTTATTATTAGCCGTTAGAATACCTGGCAACTGGTTATTGTTGCGGATATTCAGCGTTTAATGAATGTTGCGTGAAATGTGACAAAAGTTTTCGTATATCAGCAACTTTCGTGCTTTTCCCCCTCTGATAAATTTGCAGCACCATTTCCGATTTCAAACTTTACATATACAAAATTCCAAAGTATAATAAAATATTGAAATATCATTTAACATAGAAATAAAAATGATATATTTACAAAAAATTTCATCGCACGATGTATCATGATTTTCAGAAACGCGTGTATTTTTCATTAAAGTGGAACAATAGCGATTCTATTTGTTTAATGATAAAGATGAATACTTGAGATACATTGTAACTCAAAGTCTCACAGAAACATTTGCATGAGAGCACATATCCTCCTCGCTGCGTGTTTATGCATGTAAGTATATGATTAGGCTGCTCGGCACAAAATGAGACAGCACTGCGATTCCGTTTGCTCTTGTACAAATATGCATGCTTGAATAAGTAGATATATCCGTGGTACTAAACATTAGATAGGCAAGATTGGGATGCTCTCCACGTGCAGAAAACTCTACTCTCTCGTGTGTACACTCTCGCAAAGATTTATGCCTTACATTGTATTCCTGTGACTGGCCGCGGTCATTCCTCTCCGAGTCTAGTTTGTGTCTATAAATTTAACCATTAAGAAATTCGCGTGCCAAAGTATTTATGGCTGTATGACAAATTCGACAAACAAATTTTTGCTCGTGCAAATTTAAGTACATGAAAGAATCATAAAATTAATGGATGAGTTGTAATCAGATCTTGTATTTTATTATATAACAAAAAAAAATAACACGTTAGTTTATAACTCATCGGATGTTGAATGAATAATCAATAAGTCTGCTGGGTCGGAATAAGAGGTTTATTCTCGTATCTCTGTGGCGATCGCAAGGTGTTCGAGAAAATATAATTTCCTGTCAACGCCGAACATATTTCTGATTCTATCACTCTTTTACATACACCAAGTATCTATTTTTGTCATATCATTTTCGGTGGTTTGAACAGTTTTACTTGCTGCGAAATGTATCACACATTTTGATGAAACAATATTCGCCTGTTTTATTTAACCAGAAGAATTGTACGATTGCAAAGAAAAAAATGTGTTTCTTTCTGACATTTGGCTATAGATTTAAAAACGAATTTTTCATTATTAAGAGTCTTTGAAAAGAGTCATTAGATTAAAAACTAAAATCTTTTCCCAGGTCGACTGTAGCGTTTATCGTTTGCCTGCGATGCTGAAGACATCGCTCGGATGTTTTTTTTTTATCTTTCAAGTATAATGACTTGAAATTTATGACGCTGCGTAGTATAATTTCGTCCTATAGATCACAGTTTTACGTGAATCGATTTAATAAAGATGCAAATTAATTGGAGGCTCTTGCAATCGTACACGTCCAATTGAGTGTTTGTGCATTCGATATTCATCTTCAATATTGAGCCATTTATCCCGCTCCCTTTTCCCCAGCTCTCATCTTTATCTCTCTTTCGTCGGGCTCGCGAAACCCGATTAAAGGATCGGCTAGGCATTACACCGGTTCTATTAATTATCCGATTTGAACCAAGTTGCCGTCAATCTTGTCTCGCGAGAAGAGCTTTTACGAATGCGAAAGCCGTATACTCTTCTCGTCGTGCGTTGATCTTAGATTTTACTCCCGTAATGAACTCGCTGTATCTCAAAGAGAGAGAGGGAGAGAGAGCAGACTATAAAATTTCGCCATTGCATCATGTTTATTACACAAAATATCAGAGTGGTTTTTCCTCGACTTTTGGCACTTAAGATTTTATCGGATTCAAAAAAAACATTTTTTTTTGAGCCGACTAAATTATTAAATTACCACGATGATAAGAACTAAATTAATTTCGAGCGTGAAAAACAAATGAACGTGACAAAAAAGGTCTCCGCTTCGAACGGGCGGAATGACCGTGTTGCATAATAAATCGCTTGTACAATTAAAATAATTGGTATTATGTGGCAGTTGGATACACAGTGAACACTTTTGCAAGCCAATAATTCACTTATTCTTTTTCGATTGCGTAAACACACAATTGATTAATATTTTCAGGTATAAATATTGCAGTCAAACTTTTTTCTTTTTTGCAATCACAGGAAATGTGTAATCGATAAATTTTTTATAGACATTTTTTTAGAAATTCAACTTTTATTTTTACCGTTCGATTTTTCATTATTCTTTACATTTTTTTGACAATTCAATGAAACTTTAATTGACTTTTTTAATTAGAGACTACAAATTAATCTGGAACTGAAAACACTGACATAAAATTCCTCTTTTTTTTTTTATGCAAAATTATCTTCTTGAAAAAATATCTTTCATCAATTGGTAAACGATTTGCCACGCAACGAAATAAATTAAAAAAAAAGAATCCAAGAATCATACTTTCTAATAATCTCAACAAGAATCCAATTTTTCATCAAGTACTCTAACTGCAGTAATTTTCAGAACATTTTTGTCGGTGAAAATTTTAACGATGTATTCACATTACATAATAGTAGTTAGACGTCTGTATCACGATTATGCTAGGAAGCACAAGTTAAACATTTTTTGCGCCAGGGCATTTGAATACGACGACATTTATAACATTTAAGATCAAAGTTAAGAAAATTCCAATAACTCATTTTCAGATTTATACACATTTTATTTGATCTTGAACAATACCTTTTCAATTACGAGTTTCTTCAGTTGTCGCTGAGAGGTATAGAGGACGTGCGCTAAAGAAACAACGGTAATTTTGTCTATTGAAAATTCTTTGATTATTTCAAGACCTCGGGTAATAAAATTTAATGCCACACAATTTTAGTTATTTTCATCTATTTGTAAAATATTTACCAGGCTACAAGCTACTTTTCTACCAAGAAAAACAATTTGGTCAAACATTTTCTAATAATATTTTCATTATTATTTCTTCTAAAATTGTCTCAAAATCCGATAAATTGGAGAAACAGCTTTTGTAGAGTGCTGACCCGGAAAAAAAAATCAGTTCTGATCAGACCTATAAATTGACTTATGGAAACATGTAAACTTATATAAAATTAGCGATCTGAACCAAGTCCAATTATATCAGATCAGGTCGAACTTTATCTCAATAAGATTATTTTCAGATGCTGATTGGACCTGAAAAATGAGTAGGTCTGATTGAATACAGGCTTGGCAGGTTTCACATCTCACCTCTTCTAAAAAAAATGTATACAAATCGTAATGTCTTCAAGCCTGGTTCCAAATTTGGCGACATCCGATCTTGCACAACCACCATAAATCACGCATACAAACGACACATTGTCTGACTTAAAAAAAACAACAAAACAAACAACTCTATATGAAATGTTTGTGAATAAATGTGGCTGTATATAATGTCGGTTGTGTGGCGTGTGATTGTGCATTACGGTAGCTGGAGAGAACAAAAAGCCGCGATGAGTGCAACATTGTGATGGGACGATAAAAAAATACGAGCGTGGACCATTGTGTGCCGTTGAGATGCGCCCATTGAGGCTCCTGCCACGTCGATATATATTCCCATTTGCTTTGACCACGAAGCGCACTTCGGGTATCTCACGTTCGTCTGTACTTTACTTCCTGTCATCGACGGCCAATGCCAATCGAGAAACCGACGAGCTTGCGATATGCCTCCCCCCCCCCCTCCCTCTCCACCGCCTGACTGCACTCGCAGTTTCCTGGATCTCGCGCTCGGTATAACCCCACACAAGCCCCGTTGGATGTCGTAGTCAAGATTTCCGGGTTCGACCTCTCTAGAATGCACACTGTGTCATCGCTAATACGTTTTACACGATCAAACGAGATGATCCTCTTTTTTACCCCTGTCATCGTATTGTCTGGATTGCAATGAAATATTGAAAGCCCTCTGCGAATGCGAGAGATGTCTTGTGATGCAATTTTAATGGGATTTGTGCATGATGCAAACATTTTGTAACGGATGATGAACAATTTTTGAAATAATTCGTCCCTTCTCACAATCGGATATAAAATTGTCAAGTTGTTCTACGCGCGACTGCAAAGAATGTTTTGAAAATATATAAGAATCGAAAATTAACAGATTCCGTGTGGTGACATTTATTGCAAGCGAGCTAAATGAATTTGTAATAAAATGGTGTCGGACAATATAATGAGTGTCAAAAATTGATTTACCGTAGGCCTGAGGCAGTGTGAATAATACGATAGTTCACATTCTATTATATCGCACACACACACACACACACAAACGTGAGCACAAAGTTGCCGTGCACTTTTTCTCGCCGCGTGAGAAATAATATCCAGGATATATTACATAAAGTTATTGTTGTATGTGAAAATGTTCTCGAGCAACGGCATCGTCTAATTTAGTATTATCTATTACAATGCGCGGGGTAGTTTTACTATAGGAACTATGAAAATCAATTGAAAACAATTATGCCTGATGCTAGATATTCTTTTTTGACGATTGCCGATAGAAATAATTAGCCGCTCTCTATGGAACTCTCATGTTTATGATCAATTTCGTGAATTATGCATACTTTTATCATGCGCCTGGTAGGCGATAAAGTTTTATCGTTTATTATACGCTGTCCATCCGAAGACGTTAATATATATCCACGTGTACTATGAAATGTTACTCAACTTTCCAAACATTATACTGTCCTTTTGGAAAATAATGAATAATTTACTTCAATTTTCAGCCACTAAACAAGTTAAAAATTTACAATTTTATTTTTTAATATTTTTAAATTCTCATTTTTTAGAATTTATAGTTGCACTTAAATATTTAATTTACATTTAAAAAACGTTAATATATGATGATTAGGCAGAAATATAAATTAGTTACTTGTACCGATATCATATTTGTATTATAATGAAACATAATCAATTTGAGTTAAAAATTTGTTTATAAAAAATGGATTTAAAAAATGGTATAAATGTTATTTGGGCCTGATCTAAATTACACAGGCCTGGTGCTGTGATTTCCTGCTCAGGTTTATAATTCAGCGCAATTACAAACTCTACTAATATAAGAGATTAATGCGAAAAGAAAACACGAAACTTAATGAAGTTTTTAATTCGTGAAACGCTAACGGGGCTTCGGGATGCGCCTCTTTGCGAGTTCACGCTGCCGACATAAACGCGCGCTAACAGTAGAAATAATTCCGTCGAGTGGCAGCGTTGCCCTCTGGTCATCAGATTCTGCCGCGTGTATCGCGCTTAATCGTGCGTCTGCACCGGCTGATCCTAAGCACCCGGCTATCAGATCCATATAACGTTGAGCTTCCTCACCTCTGCCATTTCCCATAGATTCGCTTGCCACACCCATAAGTAGGCTTGCGCGTAATGCACACCTGCATACTGCCAATGAAAATTCGCCTACGCGATAAAAAATTAATTGCATTCGTGTAATTCTAAGCCGATTTATAAAGATCAAATGGCAGCAGATGATGAATTGAGTCTTTTCGCAACGGGATAATATATACGTTTTATGAATGTTTTGTAGATAATAAATTTTTTTTTTTTTCATACAATTGAAAGAAATCCAATTTTATGAAACTAAATGGAAAAATTGCAAGTTTAATTTCAATGGAGATTTCAAACTTTTGTGGGATTTGATGATGGCAGATAGAGTGCCGATAAAGTGTCGATTTGATAATCTCGCGTTCAATTATACCGTTTTGGAGGATTCCCTCTGTTAACCAGAAATTGGCGCATTGGAAAATGACAAAGGACTGAAAATAAAATTAAAAAGCGCGAATATCAGTGCCCATCACTTTATTAATTGCGGATTCCACATCGCTAGATATTTCCGATAATTTGTACGACGAAAAGTGTATGCATGCAAACGAGCGCGAGGCACGACAGTCGACATGAATGATACGCGGACTTTGTGCAAAAAGGTGCGTCCATTTTTGCACGCAAATGGAACAAAAATGAAAGCGTGGATCTGATTAAATGCCAGACTCTTCTCTGACGGATTCGGCGGGTCTCTTTCCACGTGTTTATCTTGGCGTGATCTCGCTGTGCCATTTTTGCCACACGGCTAATGAAACGCGCGCGGCCGTGTGTGTAAATTCAAAGTAATTGCGATTCACGATTTCGCCCTATAAATTATACTTCTCGTGTGCGTTTCATTCGATTATACTTTATTTACCAGCCGACTAGATAATGTCAATCACGCTGTTAACTTTTTTTTTTCTTCCAGTTAGACTCTGATCTATATGCACATACTGTGCAAGACAAATTGCATCTGAAAGTATATCAATAAATAATTTGTTCGAAAAATTATTCGACAAGTCGATCTAAAGTTACCGGACGACTGAATTTTAAAATTAACGAAAACCAAAAAATAAAATAAACCGTGAATTGTTTATACAAAATTTTGAATTTGAATTTTTGTAAATGGCGCTTTTAAAAATCAGATTTACTGATAATGTTTAACGCAGACATTTCAATTATTAGTTCAAGGTGATATTTAAAAGGGAAAGATAATAACGGGTTGAATAATTCAAATTGTTTTAAGTTAAGTTGCGCCGTGTGTTAAACTGTTTCGTGCATACTTGAATTCAACGCAAATATGAACCTTTTAAATGCACACGCGAGTGGAGAACAATGTGATCATAGCACGCATAAAGTGACACACATTTCAAATCTAAATATGAATGTTTAATGGCGTCGTGAATCTGTAATACGTAATCAAAACCTTATTATTCATGAAAAGAACCTACAATTATATATATCTGTGGTAAATTGCAATACCCATTGTTAAGAGCGATGCAAAATACATATCTAAACTTTATACTATGGCTAATACAATCAGGTACACATTTCTGTACTATTTGTGTCAAAATACAAAATTAGAAAATTTCATTTCGTCATTAACTCGATTATTTTATTGAAAAAATGATCTAATCTTAAATTTAGCAGACTACAAGTTTTATTTTCAAGTTAAAATATTTTTACGTTTTGGTCGAAGTAAAAGTAGAACGATGACAAAAAAAAACATGCTTCTAATAATGCAATGCGGAATAAGTTATTCCGGGTAGTCGTGGCCCCATCGCACTGGGTTAAGCTGAGTGTTTGCTTCTGAGCTTCATCGTTTCGTTTTGTTTTTGTTGAAGCAGCACAGATTGGGAAAGGCTATGGATCACGAAGCTCTAGCTCGTCTGACGGCGCGTCTCTCAGCCAGTTTTATATCTCACCATCATTCTTATCTTTGAGAGCGCGTTTGTCTTGGGCAAAAGTAAATCTTGCCTTCACCAAGATACGCAAACTAATAAGACCTCTTGAAAAGCTGTCGATACAATGATTAAACCAAAAAGAAAGAATGAAATAAAAAAAGCGGACAAGCAGAGTATCCTCGTTTTGCGTATTTATGTGTCTGCAAAACACAAATTTGCCTCCGTTTTCTTATCCGAATTCAAGCCCTCGAGCGTCAATACCACTCCTCGTTAACGATCAAATTTTCATTCAACGATGTTTTTCAAAAGAATTCTGTCGAATGACGGGTGATCGTGTATTACATCAGTTATTGATTATTTTCTTGACAAAAGAAAAGGTGGTTCTTGAGCAGAATAGTGATTTACACATTTTTTTATTTTATTTTTTTTTTTTTTACTCAACGAAATACTATTCGTAAGATATACAGCAGATTATCATCTTATGGTATTTATAATTTATTATCAAATTTCGTTCGGGTTCGTGATGAATTTAAAAAGCATAACATGCAAATTAGATAATATTTCAATTCCAAAACAAGGTTTCAATTTATTGAGATGCAATAAAAGTGTAACATGTCTTGCATAAAATGAAAATTTTATTTGGGGTGTATCTTTTACTGAAACGTTAACTGTCAACTGACTTTCATGATATGGAAAGTACATTTTACATGCTATTTCATGTATTTTCATGTTATAAATATATAAACTGTACAATTGAATGCATAAAATATAACATTTTTTTTTTAGAAATTAAAGAATTATTGTTTTATTGGAAGAAGATAAATCAGTTTAATTTAAAGTTGAACTGTTTAAAAATTCAACGAACCGCGATTTTAAGAAGTAATAAAAAATGATGATTCTTTTATGAAAAGTTTTCATTAAAAAGTTGAACTTACGATATGAACCCCATTTGTAATAATGTAATTAAAACTTTCCACTTAGTTTCCATGATGATTGCTATTTTCCTAATTGACTTAATTCCTCTCTGAGTAACATTCTTTTTTAGTTTTCCATCCACGAGTTGATGTGCATGAGGAAAGTGTGAACTTATACCTACTGACTTGAAGAATTCGGCTCATTGCACGCATGGGGGGACAGAAGAAAAATGAAGAAGTGAACATTTTTAGAGGAACAATAACGGTATAAAACCATTTGTACGTGTTCGATGAAATTACAGGAATTACGTCCACCATATATGAGCGATTCGGTGATGATAAAATTACGGTAATTAAACGGAAATGATTCGCCCTTTTTGCTTCGTCGCAAAAAACCAACATTTCTTTTATTCCAACCGCTATTTTACCACTTCTGATTGCTCGAGCAAAAAAAAAGTTAATCGACTTCACGAAGAGTGATTGGACCTCAAATTTAGGTTACATGAAAATTGTTCCAAAATGCCCTAGTAAAAATGTTCTAGGGCACGCCTTGTTAATATTTAGGGCCCTTCAAAGGCTTGCCCTGATAAGAGGGGTTGTCAGTCTTGTTAGGGGGAACCTTTATGGGGCCGTGAAAGGTCCTTTATCTTACAAGGGCCAAATAAGGGCCATTAGTAAGCCCTAATGAAATTTCAATAATAATAAAAATTAATAAAATCATCAAATCATGTAATAATAAAAATCATGAAATTTTTTACAGATTGTTGAATATTTTTACAATATGTTTTTTTTATGTTTAATTATTTTTTTTTATTTTTCACAACATATTTATAAGTCAAGGGTTTCAAACCAAAATTTGTTAATGATTTCCAGTCAATATTAATAATTAAATAATTTATATAATTTATAATAAACAAATTTATAATTAAAAACATATCTTTTTATATTTAAATACACATCTATCGTATGAGTAAGTTTCCCAATAAGTATCATAGACTGAAATGTCCTGGTGGTCCAATAATTATAAAAATAATATAAATTATTTAATTAAGGATTTTTTATGTTTATTAATTTTTAAATATGGCAATCCCTTGAAGGGTCGCCCTTAAAGGTATTTAAGGGGCAAAGCGTCACATACCTTGTAAGGGCCAGTTTCCAGACTTGCAATTACCTTTAAGGAGCCTGGGTTGTTTATCGGGCAAGCCATACAGGGGCCCTAGTTCAATTTTTACTAGGGTGACTATAAAAAATGTCATTCAAAATATTGTATGAAATTTCAAGATGAAAACAATTTGGGTTTTCGAACTTTAGTTTTCTGAATGTTGGATGAAGTATGAAATTACAATCCGGACTGTAAATAAAACGCAAACGGCATTTTCCTTGTACGACAGGCGCGTCTCGTGTGAGAGCGTTACGTGTACCAAACTGTTGTCACACACGTTACGTATTGCGCTCGCTCGTTTCTCCGAGATCGCCGCAGACTCTTCCGCGATTGCATAACCGCTTATGGCTAATATACTGCGGTTGTACATGTATGCATGACTTGGCGCAAGACGCCAGTCTAACGTCGTTGCCGACGGTGTTAGACCGCCTCTTGCACAACCTTATTAAGGCACCGAAGCTCGCCTCGGCGTCACTCAATTTCTCCCGCGGCCTGTGTCTCCATTAAAATCGTTTTGCATAGTGGATAAAAAATGTATGCATGTACACTTTTTTATCACGTGCGCGGGTGAAAACTGAGTACCCGGTTTTCACCCGCGCACTTGAAAATAAATCCCGCCGAATCATAGCGTGGGAGGTTTATGAGCTACTTTCTCATGGCTCATTTTATTTATTTTTTTTTAAATGACCACGCGTTCTTTAGCGCTCTCGCGTGTTCTGTATTAAGAGCCTCGTAATTTTAGATAAATTTGCCGTCTCAGATTTCAGTAGCTGCAGATGTCGTGTCGTTCTTCCATTGCCGAGCAAATTTCATATCCGGTTTCCTCGATTTTTATTTGGGCGCGCCGTCATTTCATCGTCAATCGTCATTTCATTTTGATTCAAAACGATTTCTCTGGTCTCTCATCTTGAAAATTGTGCTATAAATGTTACAGCGTGCTTAAGATGTTTTCGAATCAGTGAAATGATTCGCCTCGTCGTGTAACCAGCTGGGTTCCTTGGAATTTTGCCATATGTTAGCAAAAGTGTCACCGATTTCGTATTTCAGAAATTCTAAGCTGATATCACCTGTCAGCGCTTATAATTAAGTCAATCGTCCTTTGGAACAATTTTTGAATACAATCCAGACATTTTATTTTACGTTTGTAAACCTTTCATAATTTTTATATTTTCGATTTTTGAGTTCCCATTTTGCAATGAAAAAATGAATGGATAAAATAATTTAAAAAATGCACGATTTCCAATTTTACAAGTGATGCAGATAAATTTCGATCATACAAAACGTCAAGCCATTATCGTTACGTTCAAACCGGAGAATAAAATAGTGCAATTTGCGTGAACCGTTTGGAATGGTAATTTTTTGTCTATATAACTACATCAACTAGAAAAGTCGATAACTTTGCCATCCTATTTTTTCGAGCCAGCGAAAGCACTTGGTCGTATCTGTCGCACCTTTTCCCCAGTGGTTCATTTTTCAAACGAGTCCACGTGTGTGTGTTTCTGTGACGTTTGCATGCGCGGGTTATTAATATGGAACGATCATGATCAATAGTAGTCTCGGAATCGTTTTATTGTATTCTTGTTTGTCACGAATTTAATGGGCATTTAACTGTTACGTTCTTGTAATGCAAAAAAAGCTTCGAACATGAATGATATTGCGTTTTATTTTTCTCTCTTTATTCTACGTCAAACTGAAATTTTCATTAATCGTACTGAGCAGGAAAGAATGATTCAGTTACAATACAATGAAAGGTCGCGAAATGTCGAACTGGAATTATACTCGCAGGACACTGCCAAAGGTCGCGAAAATTATAAATCTTTTGAAGGTAAACGCAAAATGTTTTGTGGGAATTGCAAAATCGAGTTACCTGAAAAGGATCCCTCACGGAAAAAAAAAATATTTTGAAAATAAAAAAAAAAATATTTTTTCTATGTAAAATATATTGCGGCAATATGGAGTATATTTCTTATATATTTTTTTTAATAAATTTCATTATATAAATTTATAAAATATAAAATAAAATATATTTTTTATATAAAAAATTTATAAAAAGCAGCAATAATGACTATAAAATGAAATTCTATTCAGGGGACGTTAAAACCTTTACAGAACAAAAAAAATGTTGCAGCCATAAAAATATTTGTTAAATTTATTACAACAATTTTGTCATAAATAAGGGAAATGTTAAGGTAAATATGCTCTGACGCCAGGTAATTGACTCACAAACTATCGTATAATTCACACTAAAAACTTTAAGTGTAAAATACAGCTATTATGAGGTGACGTGAAAATAAAATGAAGTGTACTTTCCACGGACAAAAGCGCCAGCTGATGATGAACGACTTAATCGAAAGACTGTTATAGTATGGTAAACATTGTTAATAAATTAACCTCTATCGAGGAATTAATCTGGACCGAGAATAATTAAGAAAAAAAAAAATAAGATTTACCATTTTAACGAAGTCGGTGTCGCGTGAGATGAGTTGCATAATGCATATCGTGGTGCATCTGCACGATGGTCTGATAAAAGGATTGATCAGCGATTCATCGTGTTTCGTGTCGCGCGCGGGAATTTTGTCGTGATTTTCGCTCGGTGTATTGTGCAATAGCGCGACTCCTAAGCGCAACAGCAAAATTCGTATTATAAGTGCATGCAAAGTGCAAATTACTATACTTTCACTCGTGCGGCAGACAGCGAGAGCGAGAGATAGAATTCCGGTTGGTACTTACGTCTGGTTCGATTTCTCTGATAACCGATTATAGACGTTGCGAGCAAGTTACGCAAGTATAATTGATCGAGCGCAACGTAATAAGTTAATGAGATCTAGTGCCATATGATTCGAAAGCTATAGATACGAAAAAAAAAAAAATGATAGAAACAGCGAAATGCAAGCTTAATGCATTGTACCGCGAGTACTCTGAAAAGTGATCATTCAAGAACAATTGCGTCCACGGCTCTAAATTATGGCGCACGAATTGAAAGGGAAAGTTTATATCTTCTAAACTATGGCACTGCGAGGTTGGACTTTCGTTTCGTGCAGGGTGCTAAAATCGTAGATGATTTATAAGATTGGGTCGCGTGATACTCGGCCTGGTGTATACCTCTCGTTTTCTAAACATTTTTCCCAACTCCAGATAGACATTTGCATAGACTCACATAAAAATGAACTCTTGCATGCATGCGATTATATATAGAAATTGAGAACACTATTTTGGACAGCTTAGTACACATTTCTATGGGATAAATAAACTGTAAATAAACTAAAACCTGCAAAGGCATGCCTGGTTAGCAAGGAAAGTTTGCAATTACCTTTAAAGGGGCAAGAAAACAAGGGCCTGCATTAAAAGTTTTTTAGAATTTTTTTTTTTTTTTTGTTAACAAACAAAGAAAGTGGGAAAGTTAAATTGCATGTTGAAAACATTAGGTATATCTATTTCTGAGATGTCATGATTCAATTTCGAGACAAGTTGAAAACATTTCTGCCATCCTCTCAATTTCTTGCGACATGAAATTTATCGCAAATCCCAAAATTGCCGTTGCGTACAAGAGTCAATAAATTCGGCAAAATTCACAATCACCGTTTCAGTCGCCAGGGGACGTACGAGAAGGGATCCAAGAAGCCTGGAAGGTACAACGACACTCGAAAATGAGCCGCCATTCCTCAGGGGATATCCGTTCCGATGGTGCTCTCGCGCACATCGCACGAGATAAAACGTACGTTACCAAATAACTTATCGCTGATAGTAATGGCGTAGCCTCTCGCGAGCTCCAACAAATTTATACGTTGGGAACGCTAAGTGCACCGGGGCGAAATTGCACCAACTCGCGATATCCACGTTTTATCCTAGCCTCGGTCTAATCAGCAGATAGCCCATTAGCGCGGCCCGATGGGATATCGCGCCACGATTTTTGCAATAATGAGAAAAATGGTGCTTCACTGAGACGTTATTATTTCGAGAACGTATCTGCACAGTGTTTGTGTGTTGTTAACGTGATTTGTGGTCGGAGCAAAATTGAATCGCCAGGCTTGTTAAATGAAATATGTTGACATAACATGGGATTGTTTTTACATGCACACAGAGAGAGTGTATTAATGTTTAATAAAATGGCTTCAAAATTAAAAAATAAAAACAGTCGGAGAATTCCAAAACAGACAGAATATCAATTGAAACCAAAAAAAAAAAAATCGCGTTTTTGTTTTACTTTAATTTGCTTTTGACGTTGCAATTTTTATAACATTTATTTCAATCAAACTGAAAAAAAAAAAAATTGAAACTATGAATCCACCTTTTAATTATCACTTTCAGCTTTAATGAAAAAAATGGTTAACATTTTTTCCTCGCTAGATGAAAATGAAGTGTATACCTCTATTAATGAACGCGTCCGCTCATTTTCACGCGTTGTGTAGCGTTGGCATGAAAAACTAAGCTTGTTAGGTGCAGAGGTGAATATTGAGAAAAGTCAATTTCCATTGTTTGATATGCATACGATAAAGCTCATTGTCAAAGATGGAAGCTTACAAAGTTACTGGAACACGATGTAATTTCGTTTGACTGATATGCTTAAGCTCGAACCATCAGTAAGGTGATTACTGATAAAATGGCGACGAAAAAAAATAAAACTTGCCATAGCCGAGGGAGTGAACCTTTGAATGAAATTGTTCCCTCTAATAGTTGAATGATCAAACTCGGAAGATTAATTAAAACAAAACATCAATTCAAAAAAATTGTAGCAGAAAAAAAATGTATGTAAAAAAATTCCATTCATGACACGAAAAATTTGAAATGCATCACGCAGAGTGAAGGAAAAAAAGTTGGAATCATGAGATTGGGATTGGCCTTCACGGTAGTCTAATCACAAGCGCTGAGAGCCAATAGACCGCAGGCATTTAATTGATTTAATGAAAATAGCGTGGACAGAACTAACAGGGCAGCTTTTTGCCAAGGTTGTTCTGGCCCTGGCGTGCCGGCGCAATCACACCTCCGATTGACTTAGAGCGGCAAAAAGCAAACGTAAGCAAACCGCGTGCCCTTAACTTGCGGATCGAAGAGTGCCGGCACGAACAGCTGCTTTTCAAGTTTAAAGGCAAGGTCGCGTCGGTTGTAATAGGCGCAGCGGTGCGTGCACGCGCGTGCATCCTTTTACGCGTCATGCAATTCAGAGAGGGCGCTGCACTCTCGCGGTTCCTGTACGACCTTACCTCACAATTGCATGTCATATGGTTACTGTCACACATGACACGCCAGCACACTACACAGTTATGCAACCTGTGTGTGTGTGTGTGTTTTCATGGTCAAGACTCTCTTTCATATTACTCTGAGCAATATTATACGCCGGATGGTCTTCAGCATTCAGTGTTTGGATACGACGAGCCAATCGATTGTGCTGCTCGCGTCATTCCTAAGGTCGCCTCCTGTTTTTGCCAGTTTTATCGTCCACTTGGGACACCCTCGGACCTTGATTCATGCGCCCAAATTTTTCAGGGACGCGCGAAACACACTCCCGCTTGATTGTCGACGACCATTTCCGCCAAATTTGGTACATTTCAGATTCAAGAGTAGCTTTTTTTTATCGAAGGTTGAAAAAAAGCAGATTGTCGTAAAATCTGCTCTAAAAAGAAAATATTGAAAAACGTCCAAATAAAAAGTGATTGCCAATTACTTTTTTTTCAAAACTCTGTTTCTTTAATTTTTTTGGTTTTTTTTTTTTGAAAATAATTTGGCTGGCACAATGTAGAAGATGCAATTGATGTTTCTATTATATTTGACTCGAGAACTTTCGAAACTGAACAAAGATTAACGTCTGCTTTCAAAGGTAATGGACGAACTTTGGCTTCTAATTTATAACTTTTGATACATTGCCCAATGGGGAAAAATAGTCCAAGATACAAGAATTTCGGATTAACAGAAAAAAAATGGTCGTGACAATTTTCGTAGTTTTCATCAATTACATTTTCATTCATTCAAACTTAGCATTTATGTTTAAAATACGAAAAAATTGTATTGCAGATTTTTTTAATTCGTTACAGTGCCACTTCAATTTACATTTAATCGATACTTCCGAGCATCCGGGGAAAAAACATTGATTTAAAACTTATACTTAAGAACTTGAGAAAATAACTCGATGAATTGTAAATTATTGGAACGAGCTGCACTTGAATTATCATGTTGAAAAATACGAGTTTTCATCATAATACAATAATCTGATAAAAACAAAATATACTAAAACACCAATTGTCAGAGATTTATTTTAAACATTAATTGCTTTAGTTAAAAAAAAAGTTTTTCTTTTTCAGGATTCAACAGCATCCAATTATTTCTGTAAAAAAATATATCTAAGGTTTCAAGAGAAATACATTTTTTTGTTCAAATGAAATGTTACACGAACGTTTTTCATGGACTTGAGAGATGCTGAAAATTTTGCTCCAAATAATTGAGGAAACAAATGAATTCATAAGACACGGTAATGATTTAATGCACGTATTCAGTAGGAAATAGGTTACTGTTTGTGAAATAAGCATAGAAAGTTAAGGTAAAGCGAGAAGACCTCACCGGGATGGTATACCTATACGCGGGAGGGCGAAAATACCGTTTCACATTTTCACTTCCTCGATTGCAAGCTGGGTCGCGGAAAAAACGCAAGATAGTTATAATTCGAGCGAGCGACCAGAGATGCGCGCCCGTTCGTGATTCTGCACGACGCAAGAGAATCGCACAGGAAACAAATATTATTAGCATTCGCTTATAATAGATTTGATCCTTCGAGTATCTCATCGGATCGTGAGAACTTACGGGCTGTCTAAAACAATCGCACAGTCCCCCAAAGTTTATCTCCGGATTCGAATCAAATCTTTATTGCTCGTTTTGCTTTTACAAAACACATTTAATTCCTCCAGCGGGTGAGAAACATTGTATTTAACAGCTCTTGGGGAACGTCATTTTCCACTCATTTTCAGCGTTATTTTTTACGTCAATAATTTTCTTTTTCCACTCATTTTTAAATTAGTAAAAAGCAATATGATGTTTTGAATCAATTTTAATCGTATTGTTGATTGAAAAAGTAACTGATTAAAAAAATTAAAAGACCTAAAATTTGTTTTCCTGCTTGAGCTTTAGAAGAGAAAATAAATGAAGAGATTAAACATCATGAAAATAAAAATAAAACGAGTAAAAGCACTTAAAAAGTAAACGGAGATTGGAACAATGGCCTTGTGCACAAATCGCACGTGTTAAGGTAAATTTTGCAGTGCACCGTCGACATCCCCACGTAAATTTTACGGCATGCGGAAACGCTCACAAATACAATCTCGCGAGCGCTCTCACAAACAGTGCCCGCTGATCTACCGATCTAAATAGATTTCGTTTAATTTCACCGTAGCATGACCAGGTTCTGTGTGTGTGTGTGTACGTGAATGAATAACTAAACAGGGCCGGATAGGGCTGGGCGCGGAGCACAGAGCCCTTCCTCTGCTCGCAATCCGTTATAATCAGATAAACAAACTTTGGTCATTCATTTAGAAAAGTTAATTGACAAAATTTTAAGACAAGATACAAATCGAGAAATCACACGGGTCAGAAATGAATCACGTTGTTTGAATGTTTGTGGCGAAAGTGCAGCGACGGAAATTGTGTGCACTTGATACGTGATTTATTTGAGAAAAATATATGTTATTAGCGCGGAGGAGTGTTATAATTTATGAGTCGTTTTAAAACGCTTTTCGTGACGCTAATTAAATATAGATTAAAAGTTAATCTAAAGGAACGAGTTGGCTCGTATTGAAACGGTGCATTATTCAGTGAATCGAAAAAAACATTTTTGTACTTGTTCTCCTGTATATGGAAATTGTATATCAAATTCATCTGGCTCATACAAAACGGCGGATTCGTATGATTTATGCACATTTAATGATCGTTGCATTTATCTTTAGTGAGATTCGCAAATATTTTACTCTCAGTTTGGAAAATAAAATTGTTTCAAGAATTCGCATACGTCGCTCATATATTGAATTACGAAAAATCCCATCAAGTTTTTAAATTAATAAAGTAATGATAACTAGGTCAAAATGAATTTAAAAAGTAAAATAACAAATGTTGATCCCCAATTTTATTGAGGAATCAAATTTCCATCATTCTCTTTTTTTTTATTAATTTGTTCTATTAACAGAACTTACTGCTTAGACCTATTCAGAACTCGCGTGACGGATCGTGATTATTTCATATGATAAATATCATTTTGCACTTCGCAAAAATTCAAAATGAAAGTTCTTTTAAACCCGGAGATCATTATCCTATAATAATTTTCAAACAATACGCAAAATGTTCACTCTGTTTTTTCTCCGATTGCCTGTACCAAATTTGTTGCAAACTTTTGTTCGCAATCTCGAAGTTTGATTTGGAGGAATGTCATAAATCTCCGAGTGCCGAGTTTACCAATTTTTCTCGCAAAGTCTCGTTTTCTTTCAACGTCCATTCTCGTAAAGCATTAAAATTGTTCGTCAGGATCTTAATTGGCTGGCGGCCTTTCGTGGATCCGAGATTGAATTACGCGTATGTATAGAGTGCAGCGCAAAACCTTTCGTTACGCGAGTTTGCCATACTCGTTTGCGCTGCAAACGATTCGTCTTGCCGACAAAATTTATAGTGTTCTCTTATTCAAAATGCAAATGCGCGCTCTCTCGCCTGAAAATACACAAACAACATGTTTCCCTCAAACACTGGCATCCATCTCAATTACGTTCATTTGTACAAGTCAAAATGCGAGGGAATAAATATAAACCTGCATTTTCGCTGTTTCCTTTTTTTTCTTTTTTATTTTCTCATTCGCCCAATTTTTCGACGATCACCGTTCGGGGTATACGTTTCGTTTTGCTAAATTATAGACGCGGCCGCGATCGATATTTTGGATAGACATCTAATTATAATTGACGCAAATCGACCGTGCATTCGTTCGACTGTCAGAAACTATTTACCCTTATTGATAGCTGGAAAAAATCAAAGCGCGCACTCTTGGATGCGAATTGAAATTCATTTCAGCATGATCAAAAATGAAAAAAAAAAAATGTTGCTCGACTATTTTGGTCGGGTGAGTCGTTAATTATATACCGGATGGTTTTTGTAGACGCAAAAATGTTAAGTGACAATATTGATTTGTCATTACTCACATTCACCACCATTAAGTCAAAGCCTTGTATACGTACCTGAAACAAAAAACAAAAAAAGAATCATTAGATTAACCATTAATACATGAAAGATCAAAATTTATAAAATTAAATTCGCCATATTTATTCTGATATACGTCCGGAACTAAAGCTGATAGAAGAAACATTTGCTACGAAAATAAAAACATCAAATAATGCAGTCGTAATTTGAAAAGCTTCAGAAAAACAATCATGCATCATTGAACCGGATTGATTGATGTTTTTTTGTTTGAAAATCTATTCACAAAAATATGAAAACATTTATTTCAGATGAAAAAATAGAAAAAAAACTGAACATTGAAACAAAAGAAGAAAAAGAAGCAAAATCTATATACTCTATATAAAGTTGTTTTTCTTACGACGCGATTACTTAATTAAGGCACTTAAGCCGAGCCCTCATGAATTTTACATTGATTACAAAAACGTTAATTCGCGCATATGATTTGGCGAAATTAAAATTGTCGCATCCTGCAAAATGCTTAATGAGCCAGTTCGCCGAGGTATCAGGGCAACTCTCAACTCGCCGATAAATGAAATGCCAAAGAAACCTTCTTCCGTGGTGCGTCACTTTGTCTCTAATGGTGACTTGGAGTCGGGTTCACTTTTTCGCCGCATAACATTCGCTGTTAAGTTGGCATGCCAACGTCTCTGAGACGCTTATGCCAATAAGGTGTAGCATTTCCATCGGTGCACCGTCTTCAAATACGGGCGTACGCAGCGCAATTCTGTTATTTTATCATATATCAACAAACAGATGCAAATTGTTCAATTTATTCAACCCAAACGCGCATTCAATTGTTAATCGAGTTTTCTCTCTTTTTTTGCAATTCAATCATTTTCAAGCAGCGTAGAAACAAAACAGAAAAAATCAACATGTGCGTGAACGAAAAAATTGTTTTGTTTAATGCTGGTTGCGATAAACGAAATTTGTTCGGACAAAAGAATTAATGGCACCGACAATCAAAATTGCATGGCCAAAATGGCGCGTGGGAGATGCACCCCTTATTTGTGTGCGTGTTACTTTCAAGCCCCACACACACTGCTTCGTTGGCCGAGAGTCGAGCTGAAGACATTACTTTCCTTTCGGGGCTGGTTAGACGCGGTTATTCGCATACCTGATAAACGAATATAAAAATAAAAAATCCAAAACAATGGGTCTCAAATAATGAGATCACGACGACATAAAAAATGTGTTGCTCAAAAAGTATCCGTTCCAGATTACACGGGGTACAAATAATTGTGTTACAACCATTGTAACTGGCGATTTGGATGAAAACAAACGCCTCATAATTAGCGGGCAAGATTTATGGCACGCTCGTATCATAATATGTTCATCTAATTTCGCAATTTTCGCGAACAATGTGGTAGAAGGAATTTGTTCTTGCCACGGAAACCCCCGCCAGGATGGATTAAATTCAAATTTATCGGCGTGTGACGATGAAATGTTAGAAGGACTGGGGGGTTAAATTCAAATATTGCATGTTTAAATGATTTATTGATGGCAACAAAATACGAGATGTGCATTTCTGATTGGATGCCAACGAATCTGTCTCCAGGACACATTGGTTGTGGTAATTCGAAACTTGTAGTTTGCGATACATCATCATGCATCAGTTGTCGACATGGATTGCGCACATGTTTCCGAACGCATTTGCATGTTCTCGGGTTTTATTTTTCTTTGTCACTAAATTTCTTGAACAAATTTTCATTGAAATAATGAAAACAATTTGTATAATGAAAACCGCTTAATTTGAAAGATCAAGAAGAAGATAATAAGGTGTAAATTTAAGAACATCAGTCGAGAGTTGAGAAAAAGTTAAAAGAAGAGATGATGAAGTTGTGAATCTCATCGATCGGTAATTACGCCCATTTTATCGTAGAATATCAAAACGGGAAAATGAAGCCGCCGATTCAAAAAGTAATCATGGCGCGATAATCTGCTCATATCGTCGATTCAATCTCGAGACGAATAAAAGATGATCTCGATGTAATCAAAACCGATCTCATCTCAAGATTTACTGAATGAATTTTATACGCTAAAAGTATAAATCCTTTTGATTTAACTTTTTTTTTATATTTAAAAATATAACTGGTAATAAAGCTTTTAGTTTAAGAATTACCGCTCTGAAATATTGTTATTCAGGTGGAAAAAAAATAAAAGTTTGCGAAGCATATAAAAACTGCTGAGATGCAAATACAAAAAATTTAAGTATACAGTAGAAAGAGGATATCAAAAGAAACAATAACTTTTTCATCATTGTTGCGCGCAAAGAACAAGTTTTAACTTTTGCAAAGTTTTTATTCACAATTTCTTAAGCCGGGGTTTTCTTAGCACTTTACGATGATAGAAATTACAAAACATTTTCAGTTGATCGTGTGGGTGTTGGTTTATAACATGAAAAGATAAAACTTTAATTTCAATTCGTTCATTCCGTGCAACTTGTTAAACACAGAAAAAACCAGAGTTGGTGCAACGTTTTTTTTTTTTAAACGATCTGTAATTCTGAAACAATCACTGTTAATCAAGCATCAGGATGTTCTTCAATTATAATTGCAGGGCAACGAACCTTGGCAGAAAAATAAAGTTTCAATTACCAAACACACACTCGATAACATTGATTTCCAACATTTCTCCCTGGAGCAAGAAAATAATCAACAGAGCTCTTTCTTCCCTATAAGTAGAGAGTTAAAAGAGTAGGAATAAAAAAAATTGTGGGCAAAAAGTGAGGCCGATAAGTTAGGTTTGTTTTTGATGTATCTGGGCAAAGTATCTTGAAGACAAATTTTTTGTGTATGCGTGCACGTGCGTACGCGGCCACGTGTGTGTTCGCCAGTGCAAAGAGCGTATATTGGTAGCATTGGAGAGTCTGCTGATGATACAGCCGGCGTGGAGTTCATTGCTCTGCCGGTGGATGAGGCAGAGGGAAAACATGAAGAGAGAGGTGCGCGATAAACGGAACAAGCGGAGGTAAAGAAAAAGAGGCTACTCTTTGTCGGAGAGAGACGGCAGGACGTTGGAAAAGAGTAGCGGATGGTCATCATATATAATTCACGCGCGACGCCGGATCTCTTTTCCAATCAGGAAGTGCTGGAAAAGTGCGAGTGCTTTATGCCGATGTGATGGAAATATCTCGCGACCAATCCCCGCGCATGCACGATTGATTATCGTGATATCGTGGTGCAATTGGCTCGTTAGACGTACGCTTTTCATACCTGGCAAACTCTCCGGCTACGAGAGAATGAGGAAGCGGTGGTGCGCAAAGAACTTGGCTCGAGAAGAGCCAACGTTTTCCACCTATGTCACCTCAGGACTTAGGCGTGCTGATTTATGCGATTTTTCGGACACTCCAAAATTATTTATGCTCGGCTACTTTCAACTTCGGAGGTTCAAAGTATTTTCATTTGAAACCTAACGTTTATGACTAAGTTTTTTTATAAATAATATTTTTTGTAAGACAATTCAATGAGAAGTCGACAGGTTTATTTTGTTAATTATTTACAATTGTAATAATAATAATAATAATAATGAAACAATGTACCATATTGAAGAACACTCAAAATAATTAAAAAGAAACAAAGAAAAAAACTTGTTTTATAGCTCTTATGAAAGTGATTGCGAAAAGAATAAAATTGGAAAAATATATAGAAAACCATCAATTTATTGGGTTCAGTAGTTCTGGTATTGAAGATTCTTGAAATCACAATAATGCAATATTTCATTGTATCAGAAAGTCATTTTTGCAAATACCTTTTTTGCAGAAATTTAATGTCATAAACCATATTATGTTACATGTTACACCAATTCCGTGGAATAACTTACTAGATTTAAAAAAAAACCGCAAAACATATTTATATAGGTTAGACAAAAATGTGATCCCAGATACAAATTTATATCATGAAACACAAATTTCAAAACACAATATACGTTGCACAATGCTATTGTCCTCAATGCGCTTACTTGCACAATGCTTCACTATTTTTCATCGTTAATGCAAGTTCTTCTGCATGTGTTATCGAAAAACAATTGTATCAATAACGATTCCACGTGATTTGTAATTCTCAGCACATCACGAAGTTTGCAATTATAATTTATTCAAAATTGAATTTGCAATCTAAACTTAAAACATCACATAAGATGAAAAATGAACATCTAATTCAATATGATCTAATCTAATGTAATCTTATCTCACAATCTTGTCTTAAACCACATAAAATTACTTTTTTTCATTTTTTGATATTATAAGATAGTTCCAATAGTCATGAGCTCACGACGAGAATGGTATTGACTACCAAGTTCACTAAAATGAATTAAATTTATAGTGCTAGTTTATAAACTATAATAGTATATAGTTTAAAAAAATTAAGTTAAACTTTCTAAAAACAATGTTATTGTCACATAATTAACTTCAATTTTTCTTTAGCAAATTTCATTGAAATTTCTTAAATTAAACAAGAAGTTAAATCAAACAAAAAAGTTCATTTGTCTCGGGTTCTTCTAAATGTGGCACGAATGAAAAAACTTGATTTATACTTTAAATGACATTTTGTAGCAAATTTACCCGAAATGTGTTTTATTCCATAATAATTAAAAACAATGACGTGTGTACTTTTTATAATTATGAAAAACTCGGGTAGTCAAAGGTTATACAGAAAATAAGTAAAATATTGTTGTTGGAATGGAAAAAATTGAACATAATTGAAATATAATTAAGCGACTACATTGAAATGAAGAGAAGAATAAAATGATGTACAAACGCGAACGAAAAGATCAAGTATTTATCTTCATTACTTTATTTTTTAATCACGACGGTCATTTCGTTAAACAACAGAGAGACCGTTATCGTTAATAAAAATAAGTTACAGCAAAAAAAGTGTCGTCTTAAACGTTCCTGTTGGATGAACCCAACAAATTGCCATAATTTGCAACAAATGTGGACGCGACTCAACAACGGAACATAAATTGCCCGCGATTATGTGTACTTTTCCAATTATAATTGCGGTAAAAAATGCTATTATTTTGTACTTTACGTTGAAAAACTAGATTTACGTACGACCCGCGTCGGGTTGACATGTCTGAACCTCCGGGAATTATGGTAATTCGTGGGATTTATTACGTGTCTTCAGGGCGAAACACGAATTTCATATCGCATCTGATAACAAACATAACTATATATAACGTATAGCTTGTTCTCCAGATGACATATCAAAAATGATGCATAAGGTTTAATGTAATCGTTCCATCATCTCTATGGTATAAAATTCTCTACGCCTTAGACAGGACCGATGTGGGAAACTAATACAATGTTATTGGACATAATATACTATTTTTTATGAAATTTCATGTGTCTTATGTGACGTTACGTAGGCTGTTATGAAATATTGCGTAAAATAATCTAAAAGCGAGTTTGTGATCCCGCACTTGTATATGCCTGCTTTGCAAAATGAAATAACTTTCATTATCTGACAAATGGCCACTAAAACGATGAATAATTTCGGTTATGAAGTAACATCACTTTTGATCGCATCAATGAAAAAATATAACCGAAGAATTTTTGCCTTTAGATTGTAAAGACACAACTTTCCCTGCTTGCAAAATCAGTCGCTAAATTTTTTATAATGATTTCCCGTCTGCAAAAATCGTGTTTTTAGTTTGAATTCAGCATGTGTGTTTCATTCCAGTATACTTGAATAAATGGCTTTTTGTAACGTTCGTTTAATCATAAATAAGCCTCGTATTTTTTGTAGTCTTAATGAGGCTCAGTTTCGTTTGCTTTCAAAAATTTTATTCCATCTTGAGCAGAAAACGTTTATACGCTTCTAGCGAATCTATTCAATTAATGCATGCAATAACAACGTAACCACTTCACAAACTTCTCCTTTCTTTTCGGTAAGAGTGGGAAAAAATCGAATCGGATATTCGTTAACGTGAAAAAAAAAATTAATGATAAATTACACACGAGAGTCGTTACGAGATGAAAAAAAAAGATTTTTTAGCGAGGGTTGAAAAAGCCCCTCGAGTCATCACTTTCCGCCGAGTTTGGGTTAATTAAACGCGAGCATCACATAGCACAATTCGAAATCATAGAAACTGTGTGTTTTCGAGGGCTACAAAAATACACGCATTTTTAATCGTTAGTCCAATTAATTATGTAATGCACTTTCTTGATTTATATTCCATCTTACATAAGCCTTAGAAACAGGTTTCGTGAAGCAGTGTAACGTGTTCGCGACGGATAAAGAAAAGATGCGAAAAATGCGCGCGGAACCTGTTGCGAATCTATATACGAAATTGTGTAACGAGGAAAAAACGTGAAGACTGGTTAATCTCTGCGGAGCATTGTTAGATTGTCATTAATGATAATTTAAAGGATATACGAATGCGCGGTTCGAGGGTCGTGTAAAGAAATAACACTGCACTTCTGCTTATTCCGCTCTCTTATCAAGATTAATTAAAACCCCTGCATGGAAAAATAACGTAACGAAATTCATAATTCGTTTATCCACGCGCAATGAGACGTTGTGTTGCTACCTTTCAATATACTTCCTGTATTACAAATTAAACCACGGAGAACAAAGTTTTTATAATAATTCAAAAATTACTTATTGTAATTTACTGAACAGTACGTTACACGATGGTCAAGCAAAAAATTTCAAGTTATTTTCATGTACAAATTGCCAGCGATAAGCCAAAATGGACAACCGATTCTACGTTGGACCAAGGTTGGATAGCCAACGTTTACAATTTTGGCATACATCATTTATACAATGGTGGCATCCAATGTTTATCCAACATTGGCTTGGAACATCGGTTGCCAACGTTGGGCCAATGTTGGAACAAATAAATCTTCTGGATAAGTGAGTAGCATATTTATACGACATGTGCAAAGACAGCCGATGCAGCAGTGGATTGAGTGGCAGACTACAGATCCGAAGGACGAGCGTTCGAACCTCAGAACCAACAACAACCTTTAAATTCATCGGACGTTTAAAAGTACTAACACTGACTATATAAATCATAAAAATAATTATCTAAAAATAATTACGTGAAAAAATTGTCAATATAAATAAAATAATTTAACTTTTTAAATAATTTGAACAACATTGGTTAAAGTCTGGCAAAAAGAGTTGAGCCATCGTTGGTTGGCGATAATGGGCGGGCGTTTCATCTGGACCGAAGATTGGCAGCCAAAGTTGACTCAACTTTCACAACGTTGGCCCAGACGTAAATTTATACATGGGTGGTGACATTTTATTACATATTAGCACAAATCGGTATCAGAAAACAAAACTCTTTATTGTTAGTTAAAAGTAGATGTTGTGATATCCGGAAGTGAGTGTTCAGTAACGTATTAAATTTGAAAACCCATTTCCAATAGAACATAAACAGTTCTCAATATTTAAAATATCAAAAACTGTTGTTGCAGTTCTATCAGAAATGATTTTTCAAATTCAACCTGCATCTGAGCAATCACCTCAAACAACAAACAAACATAAATTTATGTTGAACATTAGCAAGAATAGTAACTAATAAAAAACTTGCAAACTTTCAAACTGGGTATTTCTTATAATTACATAAATATTACTCAATTACCGGACGCTATCGAAAAAATGATTTAATACTGGATTTAGACACGCCTGAAAGGTCATGCACTTTTTAATAACGTTTTAATAATATTTTAATAATAATAACAACAACATTCATTATGACTGAGTTTATCAAAAAGCAATGGATCTACACTTGTCTAAACAAAAAGTACTCGTCTTATAACTTCGGGGTCTTGGGTTCAATTTCCAGATAGAAAAATATTAATTAATGTTAATTGATCGTTTTCTGAAACTAAATTTAACTTCGAGTTTTGATTAACTTAAACTAATTTAAACATTATTACTTACTCAATTTTTTTTCATCAATAATTTTTTTAATAGAGTATGCCAAAGTTGGCCCGTATAAGAGCCAAAAGTACCAGACAAACAAAGGGCCAGATGCCAACACAAATAGGACCTTATAAGGTCCCCATGAACGCCCCTAAATAAGGTCAGAAATCAATTTTTACTAGGGAATCGAAATATTTCGTTCTGAAATGAAATGCGCGACACCGATGAATGCCCCGAAGGAATGGAGAAGAAAAAAAATTTGATTCTCATCATTAATTTTCTCGAAATACTCGTGATTTCTGGATGCAGTAAAGCATTACGCCAAACATGCGATATTACATGATAAATAATATGCCACTGTAAATGCGTTGCTCGCAGATGTTCCCGCGAAAGTAACGAAGCTAAATTATTGCCCTCCTCGAAGTATATTCGCGATGCCGCTGGCACTGCAAATCGCTTATCGCGTGTCATCGGCGACGAATTACTTCCGCGCAGTAGACTATGTAAAATTGGAAAATGTCGGATGTAAACACAACGCGTCGGTACCGGACATGCACGGGTGCAATGCACTGCCAACCGTCGTCGTGCGATAAAATCGCCATCCATGGCCGTGCGTCTCTTTTGGTCCCCGGTACGTTTGTCGGCGGCTACAAATTCATGTTAATATTTTTCTTATGAGGTTCAATGAAATGAAACGTTTGCGAAAACGTCCGCGTCTTTGTTGGTCGACATTGTTATTGCGGAAGAAGGAATGCCTCGTTGATGTTTGAATGAATTTTGATTGACTGCCGCGATGAAATATTTCGAAAAATGTCGTCCGTGTCCCGCGTGACTTTTTTTCGTCTATAGGTTTTGTAATGCTTGCGGATTAACAAAAGATCTTTCCCCCATACACATTTCCAAGGCTGATGAGTTATGCTAGATTGTGCAAAAACCAATTTGTCACGATGAAATTTGTCCGATTCTTGCAAAAAATATATTTTTGCGGTGAGCTTTTGCGAATCACCGATAAAAATGCAACAATGAGTGGAAACAAACAAAAGTGGAATATTACAACAGGATGAAATGGACAAAAGGAAGGAAATTTTTACACCAATGTCAAGAGCTGTTTCATGCTTTTGTTCGTGGTCACTGTGTGTTAACTCACTTGTCAAGTTGACGATTCGACCACAAAGTGTCACAAAAAATTTTCTCCCAATCGCCCAATCGAAAATAAAAAATAATATTCGCACACCCAGTTTTCATAATTGAATTTTCGCAAACTTCTGTTAACCCAATTTCTCTTTTACTTTTATTTCCATTCCATATAAGTCAATGAATTTTTTTCTGAATATTCCTTTTCATGTATCGAAATAAAACGAATGCAAACAAAATGTTATTTGACGTTCAACAGTTGGCTTCAATCACCGTTAAAACAACTTGACTTTTTTTTTTTTTTTTAGAAACAATCATTTCAACGCAAAAATAAATAATCGACTAAAAAACGGATTGTTATTTTACCTCCGACTCGAAAAGAAATCTAAAATTAGATAAAAAAACGGCCTTACTTAGAAAGACAAAGTCGTTATTATTATACACGCGGGACGCGTTTATTACATCTACACACTCATCAATTGATAGTCCAAGTCTGTCCATCCGTGATGCAAAAAAAAAAAAAGAGGTACCCAGTTTGCGTCAGGAAGGCACCGCGAGAAAAAGCACAGGCGCGACGCGACGAGAAAGAGAGAGACAAATATAAAAATCCAATCATTTCGACCGGTTTTGCATCGCACCGCCGAGGATAATGGAATACCGCGTCACTTTTTGCATGGTACACAGAATATTTCCTCTCCGTTAATACTCAAGCTTTTCGCTGGCTCTCTGTCAGGTACGTACACGTTGTCTGACAAAAGGTGCTTGAGGGCCCAGGACGAGTTCTTCTATCGTTTTGTGTAAATATCCCTTTCTAATACGCGTATCAACAATCAATACATTACCGTCAATGGGTACTTGAAAAAATTGCAACATTTTTTTTTTTACCTTTCATCTCGATTCAAAACGCGTTCAATCATGATTGAAACAAAAAATTGTTATAAAGTGATGTATGAAATTTAAAAGAAATGATCGATTCCTTGGTAAGTGATGAAAAAAGAGTAATGTTTTATTCCAAAGGAAAATAATTCAACGAGGGATGAATTACAGGAGGGAACTATGTTGTTAGTAAGATTGATGTAAAACGACGCGCGATTTTATGTTCGATTATCGCAGAGATAAAAATAGCCAAGCCGGAGGAGCCCGGCGATGGTTTCCCATGCAGAGGCGAGGAGCTTATAATACGCAGCCCCTCACGCATTCAGCAAACGTTGAATGACTTTTAAACGGTGTTGCACAATCTTTCAGATTTAGTTTACTTTCGTCCGAGACGATGCCACGCACGTAACGTGACCGTGGCACTGAACCAGCGTTACGGACTTTCTCGTGGCCTTCGTTCGAGTGATGAGGACAAAAGACTTGCATTGCTTTCATTAACTCCCAATGGATGCACATTTTATGGACTCACACTTTTATATAACGACGAGTTAAAAGTCGATGTATGTGTGATAAACGATCACAAAAAAGAAATGTCAAAATTAATGCAAAACATTTTTGGAACCCTCAATTTTTTGTGACCGCAAAATTTTCAATCTTTATCTAGTTGGTACCTCAAAATCTCGTTGTGAGTTCACAGCCATCGGATCAAAAGTGTTGCAAAGTTTAATATAATGCAGTAAATTCAATTATAATATTGACGCAGTCATTTTTTGAAGCGCATCACAGAAGTTTGAATGATCTCATTGTTTCTGTAAACCATCTTGCGAGTAAAAAAAAATTGGATAACAAGAAAGTCGTGCTAAAGGTTGGCGTCATTCCAGTCGCGGTCTGACGCGTTCCCTTTTAGAAATTGAAGAACAGCAAAACTTTTTAAGGCTTTTTTACGAGCGCGACATTCGGGAGACGTTTTAATGCGAACTCTTCCTCGAGTATATATTCCTCCATCTTAAAATTTATATTCCAACGGCGTGTGCGTGCGTGCGCTTTTGCACGTAGCTTGATAACAGCACAGATGCAGTGACATAAAAATCAGACCCCTCAGTGATCGAGCACTTGAACGAGTAATTACAATTACGTATTAATTGCAATTCGAAAAATCAATAAATTATTGGCACTGTTGAATGACAATCGAGAAGCTTGATTGTTCATTTCTAAATTAGATTTTAATTTTTGTAAAAGAATTTAATATATAAGAGAGAGTAATAAAACGCAAACAAAGAGAATCTTTTTTAGAGCAGACGAATGAAAAACGTTCAAAAATATCATTTGTTTGAACGAGGCAATTTTTTTATGTTGAAAAATTGTAACGAAAAGTGTTGAACGTTGTTTTTCACTTCCGAAAATTAAATTATCCCTATTTTGTTCCTTTTTTTGTCGTCACTCTCGCTGCGAAAGTTTTCCATGGATTGGCTAAACACGCCTGATCATGATTAATTCGAGGAGAAAAGAATTCGAGTGAAAGAATTTGTAATTCATTGACAGTTTGGAAATAACCACTGAGAGAGAAGAGTGCGCGATTTTGAGTAAACGGCAACGAAAAACGACTGGTTCGGAGCAATTCGCGAATTGAAATTCAGGGTTTTAATCCTGCAATGGCAATCAGATATTGGCATCGAACGAGCTGTGCTGCGTGGTGAATGTCTAATTCAGACGTCGACCTCCGTCTGGGTCCTCGACTTTTTCGGCCCTCTTCGCTTTTGACCTTGGCCACGAAAATCGCCGATCGTTCCATCTGGCTGAATTATGCGAGTTGCATAAAATGCTAATTTCGCCAGTTTCATTATTTCATTCCTTTCATCGTTATTGGACTAGTTTTAATTCAAACATTTCGCTCTCAATTTCAAAAACATAAAATTACCACAACAAAATTTAAATACTAAACCAAACTCAACTCTGAACAAAAAATGATACAATTGAGGACACACATTCTTTTTTGTACATTTTTACAAGTTACAAGTTAAAAATATTTTGTATTTTGTATTTCTTTTTGTTTACTTCTATAAGACGAACTCAAAGAAGTGTTTCTATGGGGATCAAAAAACTATAATTAACAAATTCCAACATTATTCAGAACTTTAATTTTGTTTAAAAATATGTTTAAAGTTTTATTTTTTAATCTTTTCAGCTGGTAGTTAACTGGTTTTTCCTCACAGCCACAGAATTTTTAATATTTTTTCAGATTAAAAAAATCATCGAGTTGGAGTTTCTATTATTTTGTTTTAGAGTTTGTCAAACGTTAAAATGTGTGGTACGTGACAAGTCGGTGCGGCTCTCTTGGCACAACCAACCATTATAATTTGCGATGACCGGCACATGGCTGTTCGCGCCGATTGTTAATAATACACAGGTAGATTTCTCGCGAATCAAAATGGCGACTGGAACGCCGAGCCACGAGTTGCAAAAGGAAATGAAAGGCGAATGATTTCGCTGACTATGTCAGCTTGCCGCTCAGTTTGCAAGTGCGACAAAGAAAGCAGTCGGGGGAAAAGGAGAAAAGGAGGAAGAAACGACGAGGGACAGAGGCAAAGTTCCGACGACCAGAGATATCAAGTTTATTATTATTATTTACTTTTTTTGACGTGTAAAAGGACTGCGGAGATCGATATACGCGGCATGAATATTAAATGAAATAAAATTACATAACATCAGAATGGGTGATTAAAATTGTTTCTGATTTTCAAGTGAAATATAATATTCACTTATATTTCTCTTCATTTTTCGTTTGATTTTCATACTCTGGAAAATTTTGATATTACGAATAATATCCTATGCATCGATAAATTATAGTCATTTTTCTACTCCATCGCCTGATATTTTTCTGGCACAAAAAGTTTTTTTTCTCTCTTGTCAGTTATGGTTGCAATTTTTCTTGGAACGGAGTGTGGAAGTTCATCAGAGAGTTGTTCATTTTGGAATACACTTGAATTACAAAAAAAAAAAGAACAAAACAAAATAACAAATGTAAGTATACAGTAACACTCAAGATGAGTGTTGAGAGGTAATTTAGACGGTTAGTTTTTGTTTATAAGAAAATCGCGCATTCCAAACTGACCATTATGTTCGCGGGAAAGTTAAGAAACGTTTTTCATGGCAAATAATTCATATAACGTTACGTTGCAACGTATTTCATAACACTTTTCACTTTAGAAAAGTTAACATACATTTGCTTTTAATAACACCGTGATGGTGATGCATAAGTTGTGTGAATTAAGCAATGAGAAATGTGCATTTCTTTTTTATCGTAAACTGTTTATATCTTATTCGTTTTGTTTCAAGAAACCAACTAAAATCATATCAAATACCATCACTGAGGAACGTACCCGTGAGTTTAATGGTAGTTTCATACCTCCCCGCATCTCTCTGTTATCTAAATTTCTATTTCTCCACGCTGGTGAAACAGTCACACATAACACAGCTTGAATAGTAAAAAGTTAATTTCAGCTCAGCAAGACGTATCATCTAAGCAGATTTTCATTGTTCAATTTTTCCACTCGGCTGTCTGGCCAACTGATCTATCAATCTGCGAACGGCAATTTAGATAGCTATGTACACTCCACAGCTATGTATAGAAACTGCGAGGAGAAACTTTTGCATTAAAAGGTCTTCTATCAAGATGATATTTCTCACAGTACAAATTTTTCTGGTCCAAATCGTAATTACATTAAAATTATATCTAACGTGAGAAAGAAGGTTTGGACATATAAAAGTTTATCTTGGTGTAACATGTAAATACCAACATAAAGGAATTCAAATCTTTGATTATATACTAATTCATTTGATGTCATCGAAAAACAATAAATATGCTTCAATAAACATTTGATACATTTAAGAAATAATTAGTTTTCAATTCAGAAAAAATTTTGTAACATAAAAAAGGTTATATCACTTCTGTTTTATACATTATGTATTTTGATTGTGTATATAAAATTATGAATTATGTAAGCTACGTGTATATATAGTTTACGATTGGAATCACTCTTGCATAGTTCATTTCTGAGAAGTGGGAATTTTTGATATCAAAAGAATGGGAGCATAAAGTAGTCATTTTAACGATCATTTTGTTTCACCAAATTATAATTTGTTCGTATGAATGTATAATGTAATGCATTTTGCAATTCATTTCTAGAAAATCGGATATAAAACAATTGAATGACTACTCTTTCGAACGCTCTTTTTTATATATTTTCATTCACCACCAGCTTTTATTTGCGATGTTCTATATCCCACGTCTTTTATGACTTTAGATTAAAGCATCAATTTTTTACAATACCTTCAGATTGGATTTTCTTATTGATTGAACAAATTTTAATTCATGGGATGAGTTTTTATTGTGAATCATGTTAAAAACATTTTATAATACTACAAGATATATCAAAACGGGATTATGTTTTGCTATACATGATGAACATTAATATAATAATTTTTTCTCGAATTTTTGTAAATCAACGTTTTTAGAAACCCAATATGAAAAAAATGAAAAACAATTTGTGTGATAAATAATTTTGTTTGTCGTTATACACGGCAAGAAAACTTGTAATAATAATTCTCAAATTTTTTTTATTTTATTGAATTCGTTTTTTATTTTAAACAACAAGCGATAAAAATTATTTAGAGTTTTATCATTTTTATTTGAGTGTTCAATAAAAAGTATTTAGAGTTCTAGAAATTTTACTCAAGTATTTGATAAAAATGTGCGCTGTATACCAGCGCGCAGGCTAACTTTTAGGTTAGGTTTTTAAACGCATCAATTTATATAGACCTTCTTACGTTACGATTTACTCGGAGGACAAATGGCTCAGGGACTCAGAACAGGCTTCGTGTGCACAGGGATCCGAGTTAAATTCCACCCACACCGGCAAATATTTACAAAAAAAATTTCAAATAAAAAAACATGAAAATAGAAGAGCCTTTCGACGTTGCCAAATATTGTTTAAAATTTTAAAATTGATTAGAATTTTTACCAAACAGTTTGATAATTTCTACACTGAAAACATGATATCGTAGGATCGGATCGTAAATTGTTCTGAGTACAATTCATACCGTAAATGTTACATTATAGATTGTAATATTTACGATACGTTACAATATAGATTGTAACATTTACGATATGCATTGTACTGAGTACAATTTACGATCCGATATCTACGATATCATATTCTCAGTGTATAAAATTGTCATTTTATGAAACAGTTTGGTAAAAATTCACAAAAATGTGAGAATTATTATTACAAGTTGAAAATGAAAGAACTAAAAAGTAAATAACAAACCTTGTTTAACGACGATACCAGTGGGTACTTGAACGATCGGTAAACTGTTGCTGGTCGGATTGACCGGGAGATTGACAGGCGTGCCAGGGGGTGGCGAGGTGCTCGCGCTGCCGACCGAGCCCGGGTCACTAAATCCCTGTGTACTGTTCTCTTCCGGGCCGTCGAAAAAGCTCAGATTGAATTCACTTCCGGCGTCGAAAGACACTTCCGGCGTGAGGGTGTCCGGCGCTGGCGCGCTACCCAGACCCGCCGTAAGGGACTGATCGATTTTGAAAACATCCATTGTACGACGTGTCTGGCGAACTCGTCCACCACCGGCTCACCATTCGCGACTTGCTAATAAAACAACAACAACAACCGGAAACTAAATGAGTCGATTGATTCGCGAGTCGCAACTAGAATCGCGGCCGTTGTCTCCCTCGATGGTTGATGGTAACGTTGACGAGCGAACGCGAGATACAGTTGCGCCCCATTATTTCACGAGCCAACAGTTTTATGAGCTTCATCGACCACTACGGCCAACATTTTTTCCTTGTCACGTCGTAGTTCGGCTCGCTGCTCGCAGGCGCTCGTCCAATTGCCAAACGGCCACCGCAATCGCGATCCATCACTGAAATTAGATCGCACAGGCACCTGTTAAGCTCGCCTTTTATCCTTAACAATTTTAGCATAGATACTATTCAACAGCCGCCGACGTTCCTTCTGCCATCTCTCTTTCTCCTAACCACTCAAACTCCCTTCAACCAGAGAGCTGCTCAAACCCTACATTTTTCATATAATTTCATCTCTTTTTAAAACACTTAACAAGACACAAAATTACACTTCAAGTCATTGTGATTTCGTTTTCATCTGTTTTCTAAAAATAGACTGGAACTTCGAGGTTAAATTTAGAATTAATGTTTTGATCTGACGACAATTTTATGATTGATTTTTATATCATGATCTTTTTTTTTTTTTTTTTTTAAATATTTTATCATTGAGAAAAGTTGTAGAATTTTGCACACATAAGCGTAACTTTGTTTCTTAATTAAGGCCCGCGCGTAACTCGTCTTATAATCATAATTAGGTTCGGCATCGGAAGGCATCAAGTTTTCGCGGCAACGTAACTATTATGTCGCAGGCGGTGTTTCGTTACGTTGGTTCTTACGTTCGGGCGAATTTTTCGCGATGAGGAATAGGGAGAAAAAATGGGCGACAAAAATGCGACAGCACAGAGAAGAAGAGAGTGAGAAAAAGTGAATGTCATTGCCGTAATCTTCGGACGTTGACTTCCTCCTGACTTGTTCCCCCACCGGCCGGACACAGTTTAACTCCCACTCTTTGTTAACCGATCCCTTCCTCTTATTTATGTACACCCCACTGCAGCTCGCGGCTATTCCACCCGATCATCATCTTTTACAATTTTCTTTCGACGAGATTTTTCCGCTCCCGCAACAAACGGGCAGACATTTTTTCAAAAATCCGTTCCAAAAGATCAAAAACAAAAAGAAACATTGAGAAAGAATGTAAACAAACTTCGAAGAAACCAATATTGCGAATCGAAGAAACGGAGGAGTAATTATAAGAAGGTGATTTATCGCCGGTGATTGTCGGAGAACAATTTGCATTAATTGAATAAAGCAATAATTCTCTGGCGAGAGGACGTTTCTCGACGAGAGGCTCATTTATCTTGCACGACGCCTGCCCGGTTCCGCGTTCCTACGTCACAGTGCGTTCACCTTGTTGCGCGTTATCAAAACTTAACCCTCTTTGTAACAACCGAAAACATTCCGCCACAAACAATTCATTTGCATTGCACAAGTTTGCGCACAAGGTTCATTTCGAACAAGGGACTCGGGATATATTTCCTTCCTCTACATCTTTCCGAGAAATTCAATATACAAAAATTATTTTTCAATCAAGCGTAACCAGGAAAATTTTCAGAAAAGTTTGTGCAACCGATTTGTAAAAAAAAAAAAAAAACAAAATTGTTTAAATTTTACGTAAAGTCAACTTGATTAGAGCCGGATCGAAACAAAATTATTGTAACAAAGCAAACGGGAATTTTGATTTCGTTAAAATTCAAATGAAGACAACATCGGCATGTCGTTGTGCGTTCAACAAGTGTGCTGATTGGGCCGACCCCGCGTTTTTATTTGATTTCGAAACTTTTACTCTGATATATTTCCCTTGCGATTAGCGAGCGAACGGGGCAAATATCTAAAGTGACGAGTTTATAGTGAGCATGCTTTATCGTGGACGAAATTTGTCAACTTTGTGCGCAGGAAAGTTTAAGAATAAATTGTCTCCGTAGCTCATGAATAAATGACTGCTTATCGAAGTTTAGCCACTTTTTTTATATGATTATTTCAATGCGAGAAACCGGAAAACCGGAAACAAAAAAAAATTTTGCTTTGATGACACTCGAAATAATGTTTGAAACAAAGATGACCATGATATAAAAAAAGAAAAGAGTGTAACAAAAATTTCTTGATTAATTAATTAGATGGCACGGATTACAGTCCACAAATTCAGCGTATCTTCGAAATTCCGAAAGATTAAAAGTTCCATTAGTGTTTCAAAGCGTATATAAATTTGAACGCGGCCGTTGGGATGCCCCGAAGGAAACAAGTTTGCCGGCATGGTAAATAAACAAAATGTAAGATCGAAAAATTTTTGTCCAATCGTATACGTGGTACTCTCGAGTGGCAACCGCGAAGGATCGACTAAAAACAAAAGGAAAAGCAGAGCCCAAGTATATAAAAGTCAAGTTGGATGGCAACTTTGATGGCACCGCGAGAGCAAGCGCAAAAGGAACGTCGTGTTATTCTGACTGTTGCGGTCGCTTTTAATTACCTGCGCCAGTCAACGTCGAGGGTTTAGCGCGCCTCTATCCTCGGGACTCTCGTTTCGATCGGCAATTGTATAATGTCGAAGATAAAGCGATCTTCCTGAAAGCAACAGACTCCCACTGGCTATCGATCCGCTGTCCTTTCTCTTTTCTCCAACATCTCGGCGCTCTGTCGGGACACTTTTTATCGCGGGTCTTCCGTTTACACCGAGTTATCCTTCCGGGCGCGAAATTTCACTGCGAATAACAATTTCTCCCGGCCAAAACTCAGAACTTTTCATTCACTGCGTCTGTCTGTTTTTCATATTTTGTTGCCGGCGGCGAGCAGAAGGAGAGAAAGAGAGAGAGAGAGAGAAAAAAAGATTTGCTGTCAATCCTCGAGATGGAGCATGAGATATCGCAAGTCAAACGACCGGTACACCCGCGTGTGATCCATGGTCACGTGATGCGCGAGTTGACAGGGAATGAGAGAGAAACACGTGGTGAGCTCGCGAGGAGTTGGTACACGCGTGTGTGCGCGCGATTGCGACGGCTCTCGGCAAACGTCTGCTGGTCGCCAAGTTGCACGGCTTACCTGTGAGGTAAGTAAAACCGGCGCTCGGCGTGTTACGGCATTGCAATTCGCCTGGTGAGCCGAAGCCAAAGGGACGACGGTGTGGGGGAACGCCGAGAGGGAGGTAGGGGGTTCCCAAGTTGGGGCTCCAACTGGAAAACGCGCGCAGGGGAGGGACGGCGCGCGCGGAGTGGACCAACTGGATTCACACAGTTCATTGACCGAGAGCGAGTGGTGCTCTCCGGTTGGCGTGAGCGCGTCTATGCTAAAACCGATATTGAACGCCACTTGGCGGCTCTTTACCAGCGCAATCGCGTCCTACGTGTGACGCACCGCCGCGGGCTGCCACGCGTGATGGCCAAGACGTACGCGGCCCTCAAATATGCCCGATTAGAGGCCGATGATTTAGAGCCACCGCTAACAGTGGGCGGCTTTTCGTGTCACGCTTCAACCACGGACAAGCCCTCGACAAACAAATTTCATGTTGCGCATTTTTGCGCGCGTGCCGCCGATCCTCATCGAACCGATGTTAATAGATTGTTCCTATAAGACTTCGCGGGGCTTGTTTGCTTTTTTGCCAAAGAGGTTTTATCAAAGTCGAGAAAACTCCGCTAGGAAACAAAGAATCCTTTCTGAGCAACGACGTTAGAATAACATTATCTAGCAATCAGCGGCTTTTTCTCTCTCTCTTCGTTTTTTTTTCTTCTTTAACTGTATTGTATTCGGTTGAGCGTGTGCAACTACGATTGCAAGTGTACTGGGGAATCGCGTAATGTTATTAATTTGCGACAGATGAAAAGCAAAAATTTTGCATATGAATAATTGGTTATCCGCGATTGTTGTGCGAGCGAGCATTTTTTTTTCCTTTTGGTTTTCCCAGCACTCATGCTCGGCCGGAACAAGATGTCGATTGCAAAAAAAAAAATTGGATAAAATGTAATACTGAAGTTTGACAAGTAGAAAGTCCGAGTAGAAATCTTATAGGAAGTGTCGAGGCGTGAGCTTACATTTGTTCAAAACGATAATCCAGATTAAGCATTATACATTAAATTTCGCAAGAGAAATATATATTAAGATATATATTATGTCAAATTTATATTGCAATTATCTTGTAAAGTATCGTAGCAGTCAAAAACTATTCATGTGTGTCAAAAGTTACATTAAGAGAAATGTAAGATATAAAACGTATTGTGAAAAAAAAAAAAAAACATTCGATTTGAAAGTTTGGAGAAAAATGCGTGAGAAGAAAACCCCGGAAGTCGTGTATATATAAGCTAGTCTTTTATCGCAGTTCACTCACTCATAATATCTATTAAAATTATGCGCATAACATTGAAACATTGTTACAAAAATGTAATATTAACCACCGGCAGCTTCATAAAGCTGTAGTTATTATTAATGAAGAAACCTTATCAAAACGCAAATTGTTGAATGGTTTTCTTGTAACATTTATAACTTGAACCCATATATAAATACATATATTCCAATTTCGACCATTAATCTTGACATACAAGTTTCACGACATACATCGCATAAACGATTCATCAAATTTCAAAGCCAGATGGAATTAATTATTCATTATTTTATCAATAAATATTAATCGTTTCACACTCAGTTTCTTCATGCACAAAATCTGGTCTAAAATGTTGAGCCATTTATTTATAAACATTTCAATTTTCAAATAGAAAAAATTAAAATATGCAATTAACAAGTTTTGAATTAATAATATCGTTGAAAAGGAAAATCATAAGAGATATAACCTTGTAATTATTTAATTTGTGCAAACATGCTGAATATCCTCCCGTATCCTTAATAATTCATTATTTGATGAACACATGCATGGACTTTCTTGAACGTATATGAAAAACTATATACGGTATGAAAGACGCTCGTTATTATCCCATCAAAGCAGCTTTTCCTGGATTTGTCTATCTTTGTATTCATCTTCTACTCGACGTGCGAATAATGTGTGCAACTAGATTGGCCGCTCAATGAAATATTCATCACGAGTGAAAAGATTATCGAAATTCTTCGTGTCGTCTTTTCCAGACAAGGCATCCCCGTATTGTGTTCAGAAAATGGCAGCTATTAATTAACAATGTATACATGCTGTATATTCAAAGTTCAGCAACATCACGGCGTAGGCATACTGTTTTACAAATAATAACTCACTTTAATCAACAAATCACTATCTATTTTCAGTTTTGATTTCAAAAATAAATTTAACAAATTTGATAAATTATGTTTTTACCGCCATTGAAAATGAATTTTAAACCAACAATTTTTTTAACTGTTTCAAAAACCTTTTCAAATATTTTCATAAAACTTTTGCATCGGCTCAAATAAAAAGATATTTTTCCTTGGACTAAAATTTCGTTTTCGTTCAAATCAATTTCTTCTTTATAAGTGAATTTTTCGGGAACTAGCTTGATAAATTTGTTGAAAATATATTATAAAAATTATGGAAAATAACATTTATGCAATACTCATTTCATAAAATAATGATCAAAGTTGCACAATTAACGCACGCGAAGTACGTGTCTCGTGCATTAGCAAGTCACGAACGTACACGCACACAAAGTCCGGCATTTGGTTCGCCGAAAAATGCTGCTCACCGATTGAATAAAATTATGCTACTGATTGCTCGAGCGGGAATTAAATGAGAAATTTGTAAGACACATTAGTCCATAAACCTGTCGAACGTTTTCGTTCGCCAATAAATTAGCCGCGACAAAGTAGTAATTAATTTTAGTCCCTATGTGTAACTTGTGACCAAAAATAAAAACAAACAAATTTACAAAAATTGAATAACGAGAATTTTTAAAGCTGGGCTCATCTTTCAGTTGATACATAAACTGGAGGTGAAATGTCAACATGTTCCATAGGATGATAATGAAATCAAAAACTTTCGAATGGAAATTAAATTTTGTCATCGGCGACGTTTCCTCTCCTCCGACAGAGTTTACAACGAGCATTTATATTTCTCTGTTTCAACGTCATTATTAATCGCTTTCCCTATTAAATCCCGCGAGGTAATTTACGACGCGATGAAAAGGTAAATCAATGAACGCGCTCTCAGTTAATAAATAAATGCAACAAATAGTCATGATTACTCTGCAAACGAGATGTACAATCTCTATGGATGTGAAAAAAAAACGTATTTTAAATTGATAAAAGTGTCTTGAAAATATCTTTAATGTGTCGATACTTAACGATGCTTAACGTCTTGAATTAAGACACCAGCTTAAGATGTTATTCAATGAGCCTTTTGAAAACGATTTGAAAAGATCTACAAAAAGGGTCTTAATTGAAGACACTTTTTAAGCAGAGAGATAGTCTTACTGAGGATGCCCAGAACAGAGCGTAATAAGAAACAAAAAAAAACCACGCATATGAAAGTGCTCAACATTGTGACCACTCGGCACAGTACACTTGTCGGGAAAGGAGATGTGCTGCTCAGAGTAATGAACTTAGGAAACCGGTTACATACTCGTGTGTGTGCACAGATTGGTTTTGCAAAAATACTTGTGTTACGATGAAAAACACACATGCGGTATTTACAAAAATCGCACGAATGATCGTAGTCGTACGGGGAATGTCTAGTGCGGCCCAAAGTGCCACTTGGTTTGCGCGATTTCAAATTGAAACATGAGAAAAACGAGGAACATTCTTTGAATCATTCCAGTTAACCTTGTTGTTTGTTTTTATTTTCATTTTTTTCTTTTTGTTTGGTATTTTACATCGAAAAAATGTCACCCTAAAAAATAATCATTGGAGGAAGAAAAATATTTCTCAACAAACCTCCATTTTCGTCTTAAATATTAGCTCAGAATAAATATTTTCTGTCTAAGAAAATTACTTTTGGAAAAAGAATGAACGTCTTAAGTGGAAGATAGAAAATTTTGGTCCTGGAATGAATAAAGTCTGTAACAGGTAGGAAAGAATGCAGGGTTCTGAGACTATTGGCGTAAACGGCACTCGAGAGTGTCAAAGTCACGAAGAGAGGGTGCAAAAAAAGCTGAATTCAATTATAAAAACTTCCGGTCGCAGGGGTCTTCCGACTCAACGTAAGCCGTTCCGGAGGCTTGGAAGCTGCCACACACCAGGGTGGTAGAAAACATAATAGAGTGGGGCGCTTTGCTGTCGCTTTTGAATCGATCCGCCGTCAGCTACAGCTCGAGTCTTGTTTCAGCGTAGCAGCGGTTCTCATAAATGCCATCCCCTTAACCGCATTATGCTTCGCAGCGCGTCATTATACAAGTACGAGAATTAGCCACTGATACAATGAAAAGCTACCTCAAACTCTCTTTTACACAGTTTCACCTTCTTGGTGTTAAATGCCTCCCAACTCCACTTCGTTTTCAAAACAAGTATCCGAAAGCACGAAACGTTAATGGATATACTTCAGATATAATCCTGCAGTTATCATATATACTTGTTTTACGAAACCTAAAACTTGGAAACCAAAGTTTTTTGAAACATCATAAACAGGTCTCAATATTTTACTTTGGAGCATTTTTTTTTCTCTGTACTCTCAAGTCAAAAAAAGCGAAAAATCCTTTTTCGAAAATAATTTTATCATCCACTTTTTGGTAAGTTTGGTTTATATATAGCAAATCGAAAAATTGCACAACTATAACCATGTAAAAATTTACGTCTGGTCCAACGTTGAAAGCACTGTGACCAGCACTGTGAAAGTTGTGTCTACTTTGGCTCAACTCTTTTTGCCAGACTTTAACCAATGTTGTTCAAATTATTTAAAAAGTTAAATTATTTTATTTATATTGACAATTTTTTCACGTAATTATT